>JAGYYN010005161.1:0-12541 GCA_021441665.1 Euplotes cf. woodruffi 2 WChen-2021 | reverse complement strand
TATACATTTAAAATTATTTATTCTGCATATGTATTTTGTGAATTGATTAAGCTTTATGTCTGATTTCTCCATCTCATCATGCATTTTTATTTACAAGTCAACCCATTCTAATTTCAAGACTTGCATGCTAGACTTAGTTTAAAAATACATACTGAGTATAAACTAAACTACTATTCACCGACTGTCGATTTGATATAAATTTAATCGGAAGCCATCGGCAGCTGTTATAATTAAAATCTTCAATTATTATTGAATTCCTTTGCCTTTTGTTTTTATAAACACAAATGATATTTTACCAACTGTGGGTCTTTTTTTCTATAAAGTCATATTTTTAATGATTATGGATATTGGGGTATTGTCATGCAGTAATCCACAACCTAAGCGTTTTATGAGTTGTTAATAAAACAAGCGATTTAGTGAGGTTATGGACACGTCTACAAACTATTGCAACTGCAATCCACAAAGCTTTTAGCTTCAGTCAGAGATATAATGAGTAAAATCAGTTTGGTAAATTAATTTTATGCTTTTAATTAGTGAACTTATATCCCTCATTTACTAGAGATTTATAATTACTAGAAATATTAGCTATTTTATATTTAATCGAGATTCAGTGTCATCTTTTACATCAAAACAAAGCGATATAAGATTGATGAAAATTACTTTAACAAAGACAACATTATATAAAAATTATTAGATCACGACGAGTGAGGTTACCTATACGACATATGGACTCTTTGCTGCTGAAAGAACGATGCAAAGCTTTGCTTCGAGCTTGACCTCATGCTCGAAAACATTCTTGGTCCAAATCTGAATCCCCTGTTCATGATTATTTATAATTAATAAAGACCACATTTCAAAAATTCTTTAAATTATATTTACACCAAATTTTGTATTTTGAGTCTAAAATATTTATTTCATTTGCAAAGAAATTTTTCCTTTATTCTGCTGATTGTCAAGCCTTTTGATTACTTAGATTTTTACTTTTTTGTATGTATTTAGTTCCATATTTATGAATAGATTTCAATAACATAGTTTTAGTTGATAGAAAAATATACAGAGCCAACACATAGTAATTAAGTTATTTATTGAAGCAACTTAAAACACGATTTCGCTTTCCGAAGAATATTGAAAGATTTAGAGTCAATAGTCTCAGCCTAAAGTCCTTAATTTTTCAAATACATGAGTTTTATTCCTCCATCTAAGCTAAAATAACAAAGCAAGGTGTTGTAAATTTAGCTAGTATACAAATCTTCTTTTTCTATCAGAAGGACTGAGCTTACGAGCCTTATAATTGATTTAGTCATTTGTAAATAACTAAATATAATTACAAACCAAAGGATTTACGGGTGTTTTTTTTTACAAAGGAGTAATGGTCCTTCCTTTATCTAATAGCTTTTGCTTTTGAAGTCTTTCTTGCATCGCCTCCATTTGTCTTTCAACGTGCTCTTGAACTCCTGGGTTGATAAAAGCACTGTTTTTAGTCTTTGTGACTGGCTTTGACTTGATGTTTGTGATGGGCTTGAATGTGCACTCTTTAGTTTTTACAGACTTCAGTCTAAATTTTAGCGGAACTAGTTACTTGGTCCTTTGCTGAGCAACTTTAACGTTGATGTTACGTCTCCATAGGCTTCACCGCTCGTAGATGTCTCCTTTTGCAATGCTCACAGACTCAAACATTTTCTTTGAGCACAGCCTTGGAGTAAAAGTGCAGCCAATAGTCTCGATTTGGTATTCGTGGAGTTTCTTTTCAATGAACTTCTGGTCGATATCCATTTTAATTTGGTTGTCTAGTTCAGCAAGTCTCTCCCACAGCGGTTTTGAGTTTCTATCGACCCTTGAAGTCAGAGCATTGCTGTATTTATTAATTTTTGGCTTGAAGGTAAGATTTCTATAGTTATTATTGTCCTTCTCGTACTCGTAGTCATTTAAAAACCGCTGCTTGTTTCGATGCCTTTTGCTCTTATTATTACTTTTATTTCGAAACCTCGACATCACTAAACAGCAAAGCAAGATTAGATTGGAAATTAGCTACGCGTACTTTGTATTTATCTGACTTGACTGAGCTTTTGTTGCACCTTTCTCGCTTGAGCGAGAACTGTACATTTTATAAAGCGACTGAACTTGTTCTAAAAATGAGCATTCTTAGCTACCTTTTGGATCCCTCTTTCCAAATGAATAAAAATTACTTTCGAGATCTTTTGCCTGAAAGGTTTTGTTACTTTTGCTGGGGATCATCAAAATTCAAATTTCTACTTTGGTGGTAGTTGTCTCTGATCAGTGCCTGCTCATATATATCGCTTGGGAAGATATCAGTTACACTTGTCTCGTGGAAATCCTCCTCAATCGGGGTCCTAATGGATTCAACTCATACGCTTACATTTTAGCATTCGGTTTCATAGTGAGATCTGGCTGGATCAGCACTTCGTTATAATCGAATTCAAATGGAGAGTGTATATCTTAATAATTTAATTTATACTGCATTTACCTTTGACATCCTCAACATCTGCATTTTTATGTTTTAAATTCGTGCGATTGAATCAACTATCATAGTCTAGAGTTGGATTTAAAAAGTCAGTATAGTTGTGCTTTGTGCCTCGAAGATGCTCATACTTGCTTGCCCCACTTTGGTTGCCATTATGCACTTTTATACCTTCGCTTTCTATTGATAAATATTATTAATCATTCAAAGCAAAAATTAATCATATCTTCGATGGAGATGTAAAAACATTAATTGATTGCAAATTTGAATTCTAAAAGTTGTATAATATTAATTTATCATTAACCTTTTTGTTGTTTTTATTCGTCTTGAGCACGTCTGGCTGATGTGAGCAATAGACTTCTCTATGAGCTGATATCTTCCTTTCATTAGTGATTTGTTCTAAGGCAAGCTCCTTCATTCTTTTTCTTAATATTTCAGTTGCACTCTCCATTTAAAATAAATTATTTCAAGGCAATAATTATTAACACAAATGGAGCAGACTCAAACGAAGGGGATCAAGAAGCAAAAGAAAGCAAAGACACTTAACTTCGATGAATACGTAAATAGAGATTAACTATGCTTTAGGGAATGAAGAAACTTGCATTTAAATTCAGCTATATTGGGTTTAACTACCAAGGCCTCACGATTCAAAAGCACACTGATAATACTGTCGAGTTCCATATTTTTCAAGCTCTTAAATAAACTGCACCTAGTGAAAGGAGACTCCCCTGGTGAATGGGGCTACTCAAGATGAGGCAGGACTGATAAAGGAGTCAGCGCTCTCGGAAATGTACTTTAAATATTTGACTCTTTAGGTCTTTGCAGTAACTGTTAGGAATCTCACGAAGTCCATCCCAGCTAAAAGCTTAAAACAGCAGCAGAACAAATCAGCCGAAATTAAAAGTACAATTATTAATGAAGAGTCGAAGGATCAAATGGACTGAACACCAGAACTTCATACTGATAATACAAAAATACTAACAACTGGTAGGCATTGTTTCACTGACGCTTGGAAAATAGATAGTAAGACAGCTTGACAAAGTGCAAGTTTAAAGTCTTTTGATGTTGATCAATATGCATTGATGATCAACAACCTGCTGCCTGAGGATATCCGAATCCACGGCTATGCAATTGTTCCTCCGTACTTTGACGCGAGGTTCAGCTGCCTTTACCGAGAGTACAAGTACTTCTTCAACTTAAAACGCATGGATTTAAATAAAATGCAGCTTGCAGCAAATAAGCTGATCGGAACCCACGATTTCAGGAATTTCTGCAAGAAAGACGACTCAGCAGTTATCGATGATGAAGAGGAGCAAAACTTCATTCGTCGAATATTTTCAATAAGATTCGAGTCAGTCTTTGGCACAGACAGCGCAAGCACTCACCCTCTGCTGAATATGTATGTCTGAGTAATCAAGGGGACTGCGTTCCTGTGGCACCAAATCAGATACACGATGGCTATTTTATTCATGGTTGGAGAAGGAAAAGAGGACGAGTCAATCATCGACTATTTACTCGATGTAGAAAAGGTTACTGAAAAGCCTAATTACCAAATGGCAAGCGACAAACCGCTGATCCTCAGCAACTGCTACTTTGAAGGAATCCTATTCAACGACGTCCTGAAAGGGTACATCGACAACTACATAAACTGAGAAAGCTTAGTAGAGCAAAAGTGAATTGAGCTATGAGTGAACAATACAGTGTTTGAACACTTCAACTCGATTTTTCTGCCGTCTTCGTTCCTCTCGCTTCCGTCGAGCTTGAACTCGCTAAAGAACTCTGAACTTGACTGATCTCAAGGCACCAGTCTTCGAGAGGTCGCTGAAGAATTTAAGCAGAAGAAAAGAGTTAACAAGGCTAATGCTAAAATACATTTTAATGATTAGTATTCAGTGATTGCATAATAGTGGTCAATTTTGGAAAGATTTAAATACCCTCGCAAATTTATTATACTAAATTTAGACTATTTGTGATAGAAATATAATATTTTTTAGGATGTTATAATACTTGCCTATATTATCTGGTTTTTTGAATATTTTTAAAACTACTAAAATTTATAATATAGTAAATTAATAAAAACTATTAAAAACTAATTAAAAAATATGTTATAAATTTAAACACTGCATTTTTTCTATATTTACTTTATTTAGCAATAAATTAATATAATAATACAAAATTAGAATTAAAAATAAAGTTTAATCGATAAATAAGGCTACATATTAATTTAATAAAATATGATATTCTAATAGATTCTTATTTTTTATTATAATGATATTAAATATAAATTTCAATTTAAATATAAAAATTAAAATATTACTTCGACAAATACTAATATTGTGATCAAAGGATATTTAATCGAGTAAATTAACCGGTTAAAGTGATCTTGAGCATTGAAAATATTATTTTTTAAGTATCAAAAGTATGCAGTTTATATAAATATTTTACCGACCTGCATCACCTTCACAATCATCTCTTAATAATTTAATCAGTAAATTATTACCGTATTTCTCACATTCAATCCTAATACTCCTCAAAATCGAGTATACAGCTAATTCTATAATAAATCCGCTGTTTATATAAATTATAAACGCATTCTGAAGCTTTTTAACCAATAGCTAGTTTTAAGGTTGCGTTATCCAAGTCCCACAATCAATTTCACCTCGGCTTAAATCCAACGTTAATTGCTATTTTTATTAAATTTATAATTCGCTAAATCAGTCTCACAGAATCTCAGTTCAGCAGGCAGCTGAAATCCAATAGTCTTCAGAATATTGTAAACATCGCAGGCCTCGAAATAATTAAATATAAAGAATCTGGGCTCGATTTAATTAGCAAACCGCCACGATTGCGTTTGCAGTTGTTGTCTTCGCATTTATTAAAATGATAAAATTAGTGGTTGTTTGTAGATCAATCGCTAAAATCAGTGGGTGTTTGGTCTCCTAATTCACTTAAAATCAGCTGGTCAGCAAGATCTTTAATAGTCGCTATTTTCAGCGAATTTCAGCTGTTTGCGAGACCACTAGGTTTCTTACTTTAAAAACTCAATTTTACTATTTTTTTATTAAGTAAGAATTTTGGACTTTTTTTTAATTAGAATCGCAGGGAGGCGAAGGGAAATTTAGGCTGATTTGTGCGATACTAGGAATGAGACTGAAGGCGATTTGGCGAAGTGAAAATAAAGGAAATGCTTTTTGAATAAGTTTGCAGTGGATTTTATTAATTGTAAAAGGCGATTTTAAATATACTAATTGAGAACTGTATTGGGAAGGTGAACTTCAAATTGAATAGTTTTTAATTATTTATAAATTAGTGTGAAAATAATATAGATACTGCAAATTTATATCGAAATGCAGTCGAAATTTGAATTTTTGATAATTTGATATTAAAATAAATTCAAATAAAAAACCATTGAGTTTAGCTTTATCTATTTTTTTTATTAATAAAATCAAAAATTTATTAGATTTTGATTGTATTTTACTTTAACTAATATTCATGCTTTTAAGCGCAAATAGTGATTTATTAATAAAATCTTGAGTAATGAATTAATTTGAGAGTGAGACTTCTTGATTTATCTTTTCACCATAAAATTAGGCTTTGATGTCATTTTCTTTAAATCTGGCTTTATAATATTGACATTTTCTTGAGGTTGAATAGGATCCACAGAGACATCATCTATATTTATTCATTAACTTTTGTTCATATTAAATCGAATAAATGTAATGAATCAATTCTGTACTTCGAGAAAACGATTTGTCTTTCATCATGCTTTCATTAGCTTTTCTTGAATAATATTCTTTTTGTAAATTTGAGCCTCTATACGTATCATCTTGTGTATTTTTCTCTGAATGTGCTATACATATGATAAAAATATATTTTACCAAGTTGACTTTTATAAGGTTTCGTCTCGACCTTTTCAAAATCATCGTGTTCGTAGTTTTGTTCGTACGGTTCATCATCTCCACCATTAAAATCAACCCCTCTGCTAACAGCCTTATGCTCAATCGGCATAATAAATTCATTTCTTTGCTTTTCAGTTTCTTTCATAATAACTTCAGCGAGTCTCTTTTTCGAAGATGAAGGTCGGAGCACTTGCTGGACAGGGTTCGGAGGTCTCATGACTTTATTAACCGACCTTGCGCTTTTCTTTCTCTCTTCTCGGGTTTTGCTTCCTGCCTTCTGGACGTAAGTGCCTTGTATCGTCCTTTTGAGTTCTTTGATCTTCAAGTTGATCATCCTGTACTCGTTTTCCTTTTCCTTTAACTTGAGCTCCATTTGGTTAGCCTCGTGCTGGATCCTGATAATCCTGTCGTCTTGGAGCTGCAGCTTGTTTCGCCATTGTTTATCTAGACAGTTTAAAAATAACACTTACCGATATCTTTTCGCTCGTTTTCGAGTTTATTCGCTTTGAGTTCGATATCGTCAAGGTCTGTCTGCGTAACTGCTTGCTTCTCACCGGTCTCAGCTTCAATTCGTTTCTTTTCCTGAATGTAGTCTTTAATCTTCCGTCACCTTTCCTTGTAATTAGTGCTTTCTTCGTGCTGGTCTCGAAGCCGTTTATCTTCTTCTGTAAACTGCTTCTTGAGCTCTTTGACTTTTTCCTTTGCGTCTTGGAAAAGATTGTTGATTCCTTCATAGTTGCTGCCTGCGTTTTCGAGTTGCTCTTTTTCCTTGATGAACTTCTTCTGCTCTCGAATCACTTTATTTGTAGTCTCTCAGCTTTACATTCTGGGTCTCGAGGATCTTGTCTTGCTCTTTGGACTTGTTTTCTTTGTCCACCACCGAATCGATTTTGTATGAGTTGTCTAGAATTCTGTGCATGTTCTCGATGTCAGACTTAATCAGCTTCATCTGTCTGGCCATTGAGTCGAGCTTTGATTTGCGAGAGTTTATCGCTGAATTCGGCCGGTCTTCCTCCTTTACCTCGTCTTTTTTGCTTTTCAACAGCAAGACCATCCTTTTATCCATTTGCGAGGTGAACTCGTTGAGCTGTCTTATTAAGTTCTCGTTTTCTCTCTGCAACAGCTCGCAGTCTTCATCGTCGTACTCCTCAGTCTGCTTTGGCTTTTCGCTTTTCTTCGGCTCTTTGTCAGCGAGGGATTTGTTATTAGCGATGGGCTGGTTCTTAGGCTCGAACTTTTTATTTGGAGTCGACTGCTCTTTCGGCTGTGCTTTCGGCTGCGTCAAGAAAGCGTTTTCTTTATCTTGATCGTCTTCGTCTTCAGAGGAGATGTCTGAAAACTTGTCAGATACCTTCTCGATGGCTTTTGTTGCCAGTCTGTTCTTTTGCTCAGTGTCGAGTCTCAAGTTCTCCTTTTGCTTCACTGGATCTGCCATCGGGCCAGTCTTCATCGTCACTGGCTTGTCTTTGCTTTGAATGATGCTTTTGTTTATAGGCGGCTGAACGACTTTTGGCCTTGCCTGCGGGATCGGTGTTATTTCAGGTGGAGTTTGAGGTTTATTAAGATTGCTCAGGTCATCGTTGTAATCATCAAAATCGCTTGATTTGTCTAAGTTATTATTCACTTTAATCATGTCCTGGATCTTGATATTTCCAGCCTTCGATCGAACTTTATCATCGATGTCTTTACTAAATCCTGGACTTGGAAACGGACTGAGTTCTTGCTTGTTTTGCACTGCAAGCTGAGTTGGCTTGAACTTCTCTTCCTCTGAATCGTCGAAGCCTTCGTAGTCGTTGATGTAGTCTTCATCGACATCATCGTGGTCTTCGTCAGCCTTCGTATTAATAGGAGCGTTCTTTGGAGGAAGTATTGGTATTGAACTTTTGCTTATTGGACTGGGGCTTAATGTAGGCTTCAAAACTGAATTTTGAGGTATTGGAGGGGGAGCTTGAGGCTTCGCCTTTGGCTTTACTTCTTCAAACCCATATTCATCTCCAAAGTCATCGTCACTGTCTTTATCATTCAGATTAAATTTATTCGATTTAATAGATTGAGGAAATATCGGTGCTTTGTTGTCAATCTTAGCCATATTTGATTTGTGCTGGTCATCACCAAGATTTAACCTTGAATTATTATTTTTAACAGGAGGAAAGAATGAACTTTCCTTATTGTTGCTTTCTTCTTTCAAGTCCTCTAAGTCATCTTCGAAATCAAAGTCGTCAATCATATTGATTTAAAATTTAAATTATATTGTTAGCTAAATTAATTCAATATGACTATTTCACCTTTTGTTCTCATTAATAATCGACATTTAAGCTTAGATTTACTTTTTTTTTAATGTAAACAGTAATCTAATCAAAACTACGATTGATTCAAAATCATATGCAATATTGTATTTCTGGACAAGTTCTTTATAATCATAAATTAGTACTTCATACTCTAAATCACCGCATCATTATTGCGATATCTAACACAAAAGTAAAATTATTTAACAATTGAAATAAATACAGTTTACAAGTGCAAATATTTATATTCGGCAGCCAACAGCATTTTTACAATCTGCTAAATCATAGTCTTTTCCTTACCTCGATGCGATACAAAAACTACGAATATCTACCGAATAAAACCTGTTTTTGCCTAAATACGATATCGCCGATATTATAACCATATAATTGCAATAATAGAATTAAATATTTTGTTTTAAATGGAAACCGAGAGTCTTAGTAAAAAGTAAGTCCAGTCACCCAGCGCCTTAATTCGACTGCCGCATCCCTTTTGGTTTTGCATTCAGCAATTAGCTAAAAATAATCTATTCTTAGCCTGAGTCTAACTCAGTAAAGCTAATTAAATATTGCTCCTGTATTCTGAGTGTGAATTGGCTATTGATTAATAAATAATAACTTGAGGGGTTTACAGCCTTAACTGCAAACGAGCTCAACAAGTTGTTGTAGCTAACTCGACAGCCGCGAACTTATTAATCCTCTTATTTGGCTGTATTCACTAAAGCAGGACGAAGATAAGAATGCACGTAGAATATCGAATGATTCAATTCATAGTTTGCTAATTTAAATTTCACTTACAATTGCCTTTATTACTGATCTTCATAGGCAACCGAGAAAAGCAGCAATGCAGTCTGGGGTTAACAAAAAGAAAATGCATTTGTAAAGTTTAAAAATATAAGCGCGAACAGAGTCTCAGTCGACTTCGATACAACAAAGAGCAATGCAGATAACAGTGAGATGGAATAGCACTTATAAATGATTCAAGAGTCTCGCACCTCAAAAGTACTCGATATCCAGTGATATTTATAATGAAGAAAACTCGTGGTATATTTTAGCTTTCCTTCGATATTTGCAAAATATTATTAGCCGTGTAGTAATTTTATTTAATGTAAAAGAGATAATTGGCAAAAAAAGAATTAGATAAGCTTAATATTGTGCATTTGCTAATAACATTGCATGCAGCTGGGCTTCAGTGTACAAACACATCATGACGAATGTAAATCCCAAGCAAGACGAGCAGACTAATGAAAGTATGCTGCAGAAGATATAACCAGCATCCAGAGGAACAGAAACAGGAGAAAAGCGAAAAACAAACAAGACGAACGATTTAAAAAGAAGTCCCTTAGGCTCTCTATCAAAAAGGAAAGGAAAACTCAAGTCGATATTCAGACTGGCAATCTTGGGGCCATTGGCTTAAGCAAGTTCGCACCTGCAAAGTACTCCTTGAGACAACCGGACTTAGACCAGATTCAGCAGAAGTTCATTAAATATGTGAGTTTAAATAAATCGACAAAATCTTCAAATGAATGAGTGAGTTTTAATAGTCAAAATAAAAAGACGAATAAATACATCGATTTGAAGCAAGAAGTAATGACGCTTCAAAAAAGTATTTTTGAAGAGGAAGACTTTATTTCACGGATTACTAATAAAGCTAAAACCAACGAAGTAACAAAAGAAAGTAATAGTTACATTTCAATAATATAGAGGAAGACAATAGGTCGATTGCAAGTACTCATTCAAAAGAAAACATCAGCCTAAGTCTTCTTAACTTGCTATAAAAACAAACTTGACAAAGCAAAGAAAGTCAAAGAAAGATCCTCATTTTAGACCGTTCAGCCAAAATCTTAGAGACAGTGAGTTTGTGTCGAGAAACTTAAATAAAAGTGTACTCGAGAAGAACTCAAGTTTATTACTTTCGAATCCAAATGCAAGCGAAAGGGTCAATGCCAGTAGCTCTTTTAAGTTACAAAATAAGCTCAACAACAATGATATTAGAAATGTGCCGTTGCCAACGATCAAAAGTACCTTTAAGAACCAAGACGATGAAAATTCTGTGAATTCAAACGATTCATACTGCTTTGACTTAGAGAAGAAGCAAAACACAAGAGAAAAGAATAATCGTTTGAGTGTTAAGGTAAAAGTGAAATTTATTGCACTAAATTTCCCTTAACTGTGAAATACAGCAGAGTATCAAGCAGTCAGGAAATGAACTAAGATATCAAGCAAGGCCTTTAAAATAGCGTGCTTTTCTCATCGTCTTTTTGAGCAGCAAATTACACTCAAAACTTCATAAACATCACAGTAATCAATAAATCTCCGAGGAATTTCGGTGTTGTCAAAGCAACGGCTAAGAATAGGAAGCTGAAGCAAAAGATGATCAGTCCTGAAAACCGGACATAGTAATGCAGTTAACTAAAAGCTATGAATGTAAAGAAAATACGATTAATCTATAGTCTGCGATAAAAAAGAGGATATCATAAAGTTCATCAAGTACTTGATTACTGACTACAAATACCATATACTTAAAAATAAAAAGCAAATCTGCAAAAATTTTAATCCGAATAAAGCCAACCAATTGCTGACTTTTTTTAAATCCAAAGGCTCGCAGATAAAAAGCATGAGTCCGAGAACCTTAAGTGTCAAGAAGCAATTAAAAGTCATTAGCAGTATCGTGTCAGTTCTAGATCTCGGTAAAATCGATCAAATCGATCCTAAAGATTTCAAATAAACTCGGGGAGCTTTCGATACTTCAAAAATACTTGCAAATCGTTCAGAGGTTTATGAGTGAAAGCAATCCTGTAAATAAAATGCGGTTCAGCGAACTTATCCACAAAACTGAAGTAAAAATACTAGCCGCAAGAGTTTGAAGCCAAGATAAAGACATCGACTGTTCGAATCTGCTTTCAAATAAGCAATATCTTGTATTTGAGCAGAAACAAGAAAGACCGAGCAACCAGTCTCGACTATCCGATGCGTGAAACGTGTACAATTCAGCATATCTCGAGTCAGCGAAGACAAAGGCGAAGTGCAAGGTCTAAAATCAACCTGTTTCGCTTAGACAATCAAAACTTATTATTAACTATTCACATTTTAAATCACATTTGCTAAATGTTTTTAATTACACAAATAAAGATAAACTAATCTATATTTTGTTGATTATAAATCACTAATAAATTATTGTTGATGAGTTTAAAAATATAAATGTGATTGTAATGATCTGATGACTAAGAAATAAAGCCATCGGTGTATCGCATTTAATCAGAGGTCTCCATATTTGATTTTGATTAATCAAAACAACTGATTTCGATTCAGTATAAGCTATCATAATTTAATGTTATTTTACTAAAACTTTAGCCATAATCAATTTATTTAATTTCAAAGGAACCAGCATAAATAATAATTATAAATATATTTTATGGACTTTTGTAATTTTATCAAAACTGAGTAAAATAAATGCTTAATCTACGATTTAGCAGATAAATAACAGTGTAAATGATTTTAATGTGTTGATAACGCAAACCACAAATATTTGATTAGTTTTCTCTATTTTACTTAAGTAAAGCGAATAGCTGTTGGTTGTATAATCGAGAGTAAACACTGTATTTTAATTTATTTAATACAAATCATTATTCAATCGTTCAAATTGTTAATTTGATAGTTAATATCAAAATTAAATATTCGGTATTTCAACTTGATTGTTAGCGGATATAAAATTTTAATATTATCTCTAATATAAATGAAAACCAATTTATTAATAGTACTTAAATGAATTTTATAAATATAACAGTTTTTGGTTACCCATGAGAGTTCGTATTCATCAGCGAGCAGGTCATTAAAACCAATAAACTCTTTCAGAATCTCAGATAAAGCGCTGCATCGCA
>JAGYYN010005106.1:0-12514 GCA_021441665.1 Euplotes cf. woodruffi 2 WChen-2021 | reverse complement strand
CCTCTGATGTACAGTTCGTCAGCGATCCGGAAGACGACGTCTTTCTTTTTGCTGTCTTTTTCTGAGTTATTCGTTTCATTAGTCTTCATTGCTTTAATATCACATTTAGTTTTCTTTTTGTTTTCATCAATATACATTCAGTCATGAAGAAAATCGCTTTCTTTATTTAACAACTTTTTGTTTTTGTGCAACTTTTTGCACTTTTTCTTCAATTTTCTTTACAATTGGATCAATAAGCTCATCCTTCAAAAGTTGGGACTTTATTGACTTCATACAAGAGCTTTTGCTGCAAAGAAAAGACAGTAATTCTTTGATATTGACTTTGAGGCCAGCAAGAGTCGCTCACTCAATAAAATCTATCACTTCAACAGATGGTTTAGAGCAGAGCTTTTCAGCAGACTGAATAAAATCTTTGATAGCTGTATCATTATTGTCTTTGAATATCTTCCTTCTCGCTGTTTTACTGTTTGTCGTATCAAACTGAGTCTGATCAGCGATAAACTCTTTTATCTTCGATCGGATGCTACTCAAAGCAAGCGCTTTATTTTCAACGCAGTCTGACTCTATCGTGATCATCGAGGAGTCTGGGGATTCATTAGCGTGGATATCGATAGAAGACCATATGAACAAAGAGAATCAAAAAGCATCTTGGTAGCTTAGAGACAAGTGGTCTCTGCACTTTTCAATAAACTCCAATCTGGAAATGACTTTTAATGGGCACAGGGCCTTGAACAGCTCTTCGCCAAGAATACTGTGTGAGTATGCAATCCTGCCTTTGACATACTCGACTTGTGACTTTTCTAAGCTGATCGTCTTTTGTGAAGTCCTGCATTAGCCGATTTAAAAGAATCAACTTACTCGGAAAATTGGTTGATACTGATCGTTGAAATTTTACGAATCACTTGATTTAATTTCTGATCACTGATTTTGTTATTTAAATTTGCTATCTTTATTATGTTAGCAATCTTTGGGATTACTTACTCTTATTTATCGTGTAGTTCAAGTCAGAGATGCTATTTGAACTCTATTTTCGCAGGTGTGCTGAACTGACTCGTTTCATTACTTTTTTAGCTTAATCGCAGGTAAGCGAGGTAGCTTTTTCTTTTTCTTGCTTTCATTTAAATCTAGACTCATATTGGTATAAACACTTTGTTCGTTTTTTTAATAATTCTGTAGCCTTCAAAAAATATTTTACTTTAAATTATGTCAATTAATTTACTTTTTAACTTAATAATGCAATATTTGATTAATTGTGAGTATACTTAATTTTTGATTGTCGTATAGAATAATATTATTACAAAAAATTGATTTAAAAATCCTCAAACTAGTAATCAAAAGTCTGTTGTGACCAACCCGATTCTTTAATAAATTCCTTTCCTCATCTAAAACTACCTAAAAGTACATTTAAATCACCATTGGTGATGTATTTACCAATCATCATGCTCTTGCTGGGCTTTAATGGCGATACAGAGTTGGAATTAGGGTCTGAAACCGAATAAATATCGCTTGTGTCTTTATGGTCCATCGTCGCCATGATCTTCAAATGTTTGTTTGAGTTTCTATTATCAGTTCAGGGTCCAGTCTTAACTCAAGCAATTGCGCGGTGTATAAAACTCGTATATTTTACAAGTAATTTAAACCCAGACATTAATGATGATTAAGCAAAACTGCAGATTAATGTGAATACCTGCTAATTAGCTTCGATGCTCAACTCGCCGTCTGCTTCATATAGTTACGCCGTATGCTGTCCTGCTGCTTTAAGCAAGAAGACGACCGATCTGCATTTGAAAGCGCTGATATGCTAACAAATGACTGAAAAGACCGATCGAAGGCTTCGAGGTGGTTCTCTGGCATGTAAGTTGATTTATTTCCGAATGCTGTTTTTAAATCTAAATTTAGTGTAAATTGAGTGGGGTTTGGGAGAGGTTGTTGTTATGAATGAAGAATTAGGTATAGGACTGATATGGGACTGTTTGATAGGGATTAGGTGTTGAATTTACTTGTGAAGAGGTAAGGTAATTGTTATTACTAAAAATTACTCTCACAAAATGGTTTATTTTGTTATTTATACTTAATTTAAAATTTTATTTTAAAATTTGATATGGACAATAAATATGTTAAAAAAAATTATTTATTGATATATTCAGTAAATCTGGATTAATGATTTGAATTATTTATAAAATTTTAGTTTAAAATGAACATAAAAATTGTGATAATAACTTAAAAATCTAAAAACATAAAAAATTATTAATACTATATTAAAAATTAAATATAGAGCGGTCTAAATCACTAAATAATAATTTACAATCCAAACCTGCTAGGTCTCTCTTTTAAAATATTTCAGGCTTAATATAAAAGAATTAGCTGAAAAAGCAAAAAAAATTATGATTAAAATAATAACTTACAAGTTTATAAGTGGTGACATTAATAATTAATTCAAATGGAGTACTACAAGCAGCCAATCATAATTAAATTATTTTTCTTTATATAAATCCATCTGAATACAAAGCGTATATAATTTACTCAAGTTTTTGATTACTAAAAAATAATTTGCTACAACTTATTTCAGTTATCATTATAACTTATGAAATTTAATTAAAACCCGTTTAGTTTACGCCTGTATTCACAAACTAAGATTTGCGGTTAAAATAATTACATAAACGCAGCTGCATACTTATCAAGGAGGACAATCGGTTGGAGCATGCTGTTGTCTCTGCTTTCAAAAGCCATGCCTTGATTGGAGTTCGGAACCCTATTCTGTTATAAACTTGGTTACATTAAAGTCTTATTTCTTGACAGATATTTATCTTTCTTCTCGTCATCGCCCTTTTGCAGTTTAAATCTCGGAGGCTAAGAAATTAGTCAACTTGCATTATCATTAAAATTCGTTTTTTTATTAAATAATTTAATTCCTCCATTGACCAGGATTAAAATAAAACTTAAAATTTTTATTAATACTGAAATTCGTCGATTTAATTTTTAGCAAAAAATTAATCAAAAATCTGGATTTTTAGTTCAGTTGAGATTTAGGTTTGCGAATGAAAAATATCAGTGAAGTTTTTTATTGTCAATAATAATCATTATAAAAAATAAAATTTGGTATCGTAAGGTTTATGAAAAAATGAAGCAAATTTAGATCGAAATTACAGGTGCTAAAATTACGTAAGGTTATAGTAATGAAGTCAAAATAAGCTTCATATGTCTATAAAGTAAATAATACAGTTATTTTTGAGATTTTTTAATAAATTTATTAAAAATATGTGCAAAAATTATGTGAAATATAACTTTGATCACTGTTGATATGACTATAACCTCCTTTGTATTCAACAAAATCTCTCTCGCTTTATTTGCTAGCAAAAAGCAAAATTTTCTAAAAACAGCTCAAGGCAGATCAAAAGGTTTATTTTAGCCTGTTCCCAGCTGCACGCAATTTCTTATCGTATTTTTTTATTATTTACTAAATTTATGGTAAATATTGATATTTATTTACAAAGCAAAAATTGAGGAATTAAAAATTGACGATATATTTTCTCTTTCGCTATTGTCTGTGAAGCTGTTTCACCGCGAAATTAAGCAAATCAAACTTATTAGTAGTTGTATCTGCGTTAAGTTCGTCCTCATGTCATGTGTCGCAGCCATAGTTAGCGAAGAAGCAGTCTTACCTTGCGCACCACTTTCATATTGAATCAATAATATTTTATAAATGGACCTAATTGCAATCTCTGTTATAATTTGGTTCTTCAGTCTCGGCCTAATTCTGGTTTATTATAGATCCTGACAGCCGGTGATTTTGAATATAAAATTAGTCATAATTAAAATACAAATTCGGAACAGGCGGATGGACAGCAGAAGGCTATGAGTTGTATGGGTTTGGTATTGAAAATTGAACTGGGAATGAGATTAAGGGTTTTGGTGAATTTTTAGTTTCAGATTGGTTTTGAGATCATTTTAGAGTAATATTAAAAAATTGATGTTTTAGGCTTTTTTTAGGTTAAAAATTAAGAAATTTTGAGGGAAATTAGGTAGGATTGAAATTGAATTAGTAATTTATATTTTCTAGTTTTAATTGATGAATTGACGTTACTTTAGTGGTTTATGTTTTGGTCTGTAAATGTCAGACCGAATTTCTTTCTTAGCATTATGCTTATTTTATTTTTGATTTCATTCTTTTGTGATTTAGCTGAATTCGATGACAAAAATGAGTCTTCGAAAGTTTCATTCTTTTCTGATTCAGTTCACAACGATTTATTTTGTTCTTCGTCTTCATCTTTTTCTTGTTCCTAGTATATAGTGAGTTAAAATAAAAAATACAGTATTTTGTTCAACTACAACATCTTCATTTTGATCTTGCAAGCTTTCCTTGAATGTATTGAGTTTCCATTTCAGTAACGAAAGTTGAATCTATAAATTATTTGTCTATCGCTTACATGGCCTTCAGCGTTGTAAGTCTTCAGTCTTCGATACTGTGCTGGATCGCTTAAATTTAGTGATTCCAAAGCTTTTATTATCTCACTTCCCTCAAGATTAATCGATTTTCGGATCTGCTTTGGATCGTAATACTTCTCGTCTTTAATTCCTCTGGGATTCAAGCCGAATTGTTGATAGTACTTCGATGCTCTAAATAATATTACAGCAAATAAGCTTACGAGATCTGCGCAATCGCTTTATCGAGTTTATTTAATCATAACTATATCTTCAGCATTCGGACTGAGCTCGATGAAGTCATTAAGCTCTTCAGGGACTTCTTCATGTCGCTTGAGTATCTTTTTGTCTTTAAGCACTGCTTCAAATTCTTGCGTCGAGATCGTCTCGACTGTGAATTCTTTGTCTTTTGAAACAACAATTTTAATTTGGATTTTATCTTTCAGTAAATCCCTCACAGAGCTCACTGCCTGTTGATTTTGAATGTAATTAATAATCCTGTTAAACACTCTGACTGCTGGAACTGTGAGCTTGTCAAAGCTCAAAAATTTAGTTGACTGCGGGATGTCTTCTTTGATGCCAAGTTTACTAAGAATTTTCTCAAAGTGAGTGACGTCAATATAGTCTTTCCAAAGTGGAATCAAGAGCTCTTTTATTGCCAGCCTGTCTTTGTATGTGATTTCGATTCTTTCCTTTCTCAAGGCTTCAAGCAGCTGGTATCTTTTGATGACTTGGTACTCTTTTCCGTCGAGTGTTTTATCAATTATGAAGTCTTTTAAAAGCTCACTCGCAGTAAGAGCCTTGCTGAACATTTGGTCAGAGATTTTCAAAATAAACTCTTGAATTGCTTCTTTATTTATTAAATACAAATTGTTCTTCGATTTCGGCATTTTTATTTTCCTCTACTACGATTTCATTTGCGATTTTTGGCTCAGGAAGCACCGTGAACTCAATTTTCGACAGCTCTTTGGCTTTATTAATAGTCGACTTGAACGGGATTTTATTTTGATATCTTCTTTGTTTTTCGCTTTTGCAGACTAAGGTCTGTCTTTGTCTCTTCGAGAACTTCGATTAGCTCAGACTCAATTATCTTTGATTTTATCTTCGTCAAAGAATTACTTTTTCTGAGTAATAAAACACATAAGATTTCGAGGTTTGTAGGCAAATCAAAGTCAATAATTTCCTTTTTAAAGTTAGGAAGATAAACGTTTTGCTTTTTAGCAATAGTTTTAAGCTTGGTTATTAACTTATTAATATTTGTAACTTTTGATTTGGCTTTGATATCTTGAATAATTAAACTGAGTTTAGTAGAATCTATCTTTATGTAATTTCCAGCGAGCTCTCGAATATTTTCAATAAGCCTCTCAGTACTCACGTTATTTACTTCAGGATTTATGTTGTATCATCACAGCCTTTGAAAATAAGATACTTTGCGAAGGCTTGTGCTTCTACTTTTTCTAGCAGAAATTTGTCTCTAAAGACATCGATGATGTCTGATATGTTTAAAGGTGAATTTTCAAATAACTTTCATAGGTTTTCTTCATATACCATCACTGCGTATTTTACTTGTGGAAGCAGCAGATCTATATTTTTAGTGAATAAAAATCACCTTCAACTTCTTCTTGGCTTGGGACATCAAGCGGCAGATGGAAGTCTGGATTGATTATTTGTCTTTTCAAATCGATTTCAGCTAAATAATGTTGTTAGTGATTATACAATTATCTGCAATAACATACTGAAGGTATTCTTAAATGTATCTGAAGCATTGCTACTGATAGCAACATTTATTTTACTAATATTCTCTTTATCAGTCAGATTCTTAACACCAAAGGGGCCTAAGTATAATTAATCTCAAAGTACTTGATATTTTATTTTTACTATCCACACTTGTCTGCCTTTTGTTATTTCGACCGACTCTGTGACTAAAAATAAGTTTAACCGCTAATATATAAGATGGTAGTATTACACAATGTTCTGCACTTACTTTTGAAAATTAGGCTGTATTTCAGTTGTCTAAAAGTAATCTTAATCTCCTACCTTTGTTCTCGCGTCAATCGATCTATATTAACAAACCACAGTTGATTGCTGTGTAACAACTTCACCTGAGTTGTGGGAGGATTCATTAAAAAGTGTTGTATAATCATAGTCCTCAAATAAAATGAGTAAATCGTTTTAATTAAAAATCCGATCAAACTCGATCAACTACAATCTCTTCTTTAATAATTATGTTCCTAGCAGCACTGATATAACTCACAAAAAACAGCAGACAAATGTAATAAACAGATCTAAAGCCAATCGAAAGTAAAGAGGGCAGGAAGGAGTCAGAATTCAACAAATAAATTTGGTCGTGATAAAATAGCAGACTGCAGCCAAATTCATTAAATACCAGCCAGGAAGCCATTGATAATAGCAATAAGGCAAAAATAACAATTTTACCGCAGATAAATAACAAATTTAGGTTTGTATTTTACAAGCCTTCGTTACTTTTTTTATTATAAAATTTGATTTGGTTAAATTGTATTGATTTTTATCATGGTCAGAGTTCAAATTAAAAAAAATCAATTTGCGAAAAATCGAGATTTTTGTATGGTTTAAAGAAGATGGGATTAGAATGAGAAATTTTAATTTTTTACTGAAAGTTATGCGATAACTACCCAGGATTTGTGAGATGTTAATATAAAGCAACAACGAGAGTTACCTGTTAAAGTTTTTCCCGGTCTTTTTCCCTGAAATTGAAGTTAATTGCTCTCTATTGCTTATTTTGAGTTTGTTTAGGTTCATCGAACTGCTGACTCTCATTTTCTTGTATCCTGGCATGCTTTCAGATCCGCTATTGCAGTTGGATTAGTTTTGTTGGTTCTTACGAAAACATCCCAAATTTGTTGTTGATGATGTGGCCACTTGGCACAACATTTGTGAAACTTTTGAAACAGAGTCCTCTGTTGAAGCCAACTGAAGTCTTTAAGCTGATCTCCTTTGAATATCTGGAGTTGATCGGAATCGTTGATGGTAGGTAGATTTTGTATGTGTCTTTGAACTTTATCTGAAAATTGGTTGCATCACTTTTTGTATTTTGAACCTCAGTCTAAATAATAATTTGTAATTAGACAGTTTCTATATATTTAGAAAATGACTGACTACTTACAAACATTTATTTATTACTGATATGATTAAAATTTTAGTTATTTTTAGTAAAAATTTGAAGCAAATTAAGTCAAATAGTATTGATTATTCACCTTAAAATAAGTCCTTTGTCTTAAATTCTTTGAGTTTCTGCTTTCTCCTCCACTATAAAATAAAGAGCTTGCATTCGGGCTTTTGATTCCATCCGTGCTAAATTTTTTTTACCGTTAATTAAAATTAAATATATATTTTAAAGAAATTTAACTATTAAAAAAATAATCTTTATCAAACAAAAATTTTCGCTTTAAAACAGAATTTTTATCAAGCTTACTTGCTGGTAATTTTATCAAGATATCAGCTCGGAGTTTCCTTCTTATTTTTCTTTGTTATCTGTCTGGCTATTAAATCGTTACAAATCCGTATATACAGTTACAAAAATATACAAATAAATCTCGGTATTTTCAAAGCGAAAAATGATAAGAAAATATATAAAAATCGTGAAATCTTGGTGTTTAAGCAGTTTATGAAATCCCCTGCCCATATTAAGTCTATCCAAACTGTGATTATATATTTTTCGATTCTTGAGATCTGTTAATCTTCTAAATATTCAATCAACTGCTTTTTAATAACTGACAGCTGTATATCAAAATGGAAATTGACGAATGCCGTGGGCAAGCCAATCCTTGCCTGTCTGGATGTGGATATAGCCAAGCAGATGAAAAACAGTGAAATTTTAGGTGTTTATTAGGAAAGATAGGGTAGGGAAAGAGAGGAAAAATTGGGAATACCTTTAGATCTGGCCAGGTCTTCTTTTAGTTTGCCCAGTTTTCTATTTTTATGTTAGATTTGGGGTTAAAATAGGCTGAGAATGTATGTGGTTTTTGTAGGTCGCAAATTGAAGCAGAAATAAGTGAATTTGGGATGAAGGAATTATCGCATTAATTTTGTGTTTTTATCAAGAATTTTTAGTGTTTAGAATGACGCGAGGTCTTATTTAGGTCAGATTTTTATTGGTAGAAATTGAAGCTTTAAGAAGTTCAAATAAATTAGTCACTGTTGGGAATTTGACTGGATACCTGGAATGGAAATGAGACTGCTTATCTGACCCTATTGAATCTGAGTTCATAATTAATAATATTTCAATATAATTTAATGATAACTAAATAAATTGACTTGTATCGTACCATCTAAAAAATCAATGACAGATTTAAATTAAAAAATACCAAAAGATTGTGAAGGCTCAGTTTGAATATGGGCGTCAAAAAGTTGAATTAAATTAAGTTTTTTATGTTGTACTAAACCTCCGTTCATGCGATATTATTGATCAGTAAAAATATATTTTATAATATTGAAACATTCGAGTTTAACTATTAAAAATATCTCTTGAATAATTCTGAATCGAGATTTGAAAAAATTTGTAAAAGCTCTAATTCTCTATTCTTATTTCCATAGATTTTTATATTTAAAATCCACATTATTAACTTATTTTATTTTGACTATTATAATAGATGAATATTTACATTTTGCTGAAGCCAGTATTAACCTTTAAATCGTGGGTTCTTGGACAGAGGCAAGATAGCATTTAGCATTCGCATCATATTCTTGTCCATTTTCAAATCTCCTTTCGAACATTTCAGCTCTGAATCCGAGCTTGCGCGGATCGATTGAATTGACTTTCGGTTTGACATATTTCTATATTCTAAGCAGCACAAGGCTTACATTGTATCGCTAAACTTATTTAGGATAAATCGTTGTTTTGGACGATGAGTTCGCTGAATTATCTAAAACTTAGCTCAACTTGCTTACTATAAGTATACGAAGTCTCTTTTACGCGGTGTGGCTTCACATTTTGATTATTGCTTTCGCTTCTTTTGCCAAAGCTAGTCTGAGGACGTGCATGGGTGATGCTGAAAGTTCAAGCTTGCTTTTGGTACTTTCTAAAGACTCAAATCACAAAGTACCTCGCGCTTCTCTTCATCTTGATCAAAATGTCGTTGTTCGGTATCCCATTTCGACTCTTGTCCTCGTACAGAGTCTAAAGATGCTAAGTAGCTGGTACCTGCAGGCCATCGCTATTGAGAGCGTTGTTCTGAGTGTATCATTCCCTCGGGTTGGACTTCGCTCCGTATATTCTGCTAGAGTCGTTGTAAGACTGCTTTTGCTGGCTGAACATGTTCACTAGATCCCGCGAGGACGTGATGGAGCTACTGTTAAATCACTTGAGAATTGAGTGCTGCGAGTCTCTAATAGATTACACAACCGGGCTTGCCTTTCTTCACATGCATACGATACTTTGTTATTTACTGAACTCCCTCCGTCTATACTGCGATTAGGAACGAAGGTTACTTTTTGAGTGTTCACGGGTTCCGGAAATTCGGTGACTTGCACGGGTATCCGGAGAGAGGGCGGTCTTGCTCTAAAGGTGATTTGAATATCTTACTTGGCTGGGACTTGTAAAATAATGAAGTCCCCGGCTTGATATTTGATGAGTTTACCAACGGGTTTTTCTTTGGTTTTTGGATGTAACTGTTTGAATCCAATGAGTAGGAGGAGTTATGAGCTTTATTTGGAGTAGACGTGATCAACAAAGCTTTTCGAATTTTTCAATTTGGATTTTTCTATGGCTAAAATGATTAAAATATTTAATATTACTTTGAGGTGATGGTGAAGTCTCGATATTTCTTTTAGGTGAATTTGTAGTATTTGTAATTGTCTGGCTTATAAGTTTATTTCATATACGATCTAAAGTTAATTTTAATTTTTTTCTACAAAATACTTACCCAACTTCTTTGTTTAGTAGACTTTTGTTTGAAATATTATTTGTTACATTTATGAGTAGAAATATAAGCATCAATTAGTTGGCTGTTTGTTTCAATTCTATACGCGAAGTTTTCTCATTGGTAAATTAAAGCCATTTTTGAGTTAATTCTGTCGATTTCATCATTATATTTGCTATTGACAGAGTTCTTATATATAGTAATAGAATCATCTATAGCAATGATTTTGTACCACCTACTTCTTTTTAACTTATTTATACAGCTCTTTGCTTTCAATTCCGAGCAATACACCTGTCTTTGTGACTCACCTGACTCTGTAGTCATACGTGTCAACATTATGAACTGAAAAGACGTCGTTTATAAAGCTTCCAGGTCCAACTCTCACAAAATTTTGATTGATTTTATTCTTCACTCTTTCCTTCTTAATTACTGATTTTACGAATTCATTTCACGGTCTCGGGAACTTTGGTGGGTAATCCTTCACTTTTGACTGCATGTTCACAAAGTAATCGAACGTGCTGAAAAATAATTAATTGATAATTTAAGCTTAAAAAAATTACCTATAAAGTTTAGGATTCACATTATCTGCGTTCTCACTGTTTATATTGCATTTTCAGCGTTAGTCTTCACCACATTTCTTAAGAATCGTTCTTCAATTTCATTATTCTTCTTACTAACTTTTGAGGCGGAGATTTCAAACTCGCCTTTGAACACAACATAGAGTTTCTATTTGAGTTTTACTCACAATATCGCAACAACGTAGATTTTTGATTAATTTTGTGATTAAATAAATGCAAATGGTTCAAAGCAAATATTTGAAAGCTGAAAGGTTAATAGCGACTAATAATAATGCTTACATTATCGTACTTATCGCCTTCTTTGAACACGTATCTTCCTTTGATGTACTCGACTGGCTTAAAGGAATGGATAATCTTGCGAATACTCTCTCGAGTCCAGCTGCAGAAGATCGGCATCGATTTGAGAAAGTCTATCTTTTCGTTAAGTATCTTCTCTTCGTGTTTTCCTAAAACCTTTTCGTAATCTTCCTTTGCTAAAGTTGCGAAGTAAGCGTTTCCTTTCGTCCGAATCGTTGCTGCCCTCGGAGTTTTGAACACCAAAGCCATTTCTCCAAAGCTGTATCCTGCTTTGAGAGTGGCAATCTCGTTGTAGTTGTACTTGTCTCTTTTGACTGCACAAAAGTCAGGTTTAGTTTAGACACTCGATTTACTTAATTCTATCTTTAAAGGCAGGCTTTGAGGAAATGTATTTTATCACAAAAAATTATTATAAAAATTAAAGCAAATTGAAGTATAAGGAGACTAAAGTAACTAAAATACTGGGTTTCGCACAAGCTGCAAAAACGCTATTTTTATTATTAGTATTTAGAATAATACTTAATTTATTTGTACCAGGTTCAGTAATGATTTTTGAAATTCTTTTAGTCTGCAGCCTGGCTAAGCCGGTTACTTTTTCTTCTTCTAAAGATATAAACTCGATCATTTACCTTCTTGCTCTTTTTCCAGATTTTCAGCTTCTTCGATCTCTTCTTGGATTTCTTCCTTTGACTTGGGGATTAGCACTTTTACCTAAAGTCATCGTGGTTTAAAACTGTGTTGTTTTTGATTTAATTTTCAATCAGCAATAAAATTTTAATTTTGTTAAAAATAGTTAATTTTTGTATAGTTACGAAAGTTGGCATTTTAAATTATGTTATTTAAATAAACGAATAAGGGAGTCTCCGTGCTTACCTCTCCGTAAAGGATAATATAGAACAGGTCGCCAACGTCTCCAAATGTAATAACGTCTTTGTTCTCAGGGATGAACTGGTACCTGAGTTTCTTGCAGATGTAAATCAAATCGTCCTCAACCATTTTCTTATCCTTAAAGAACTTGATTTCATTAAGAAGAGGCATTAAGACATCGAGGTCGTCTTTACTTTCTAAAGTCAAGCTTGAGAATCTCGATTATTTTCTGTGTGTGTTCTGGCAGTTCCTGAACGTTCTCACTCGCGGGCTTGTACCAAGCTTTAGGTTTGGGTTTCGGTTTCGCCTTAGGCTTTCGTTTTGGGCTTATGTCCATTTATTTATATTTCTTATTTATTATTTCACTAATCTAAGTTTTATAATAAGCCAAACGCAAGATTGAAGATTGATAAACTTCAAAAAAAACAGAGATGAAAGCAAGCAGATTGA
>JAGYYN010005084.1:0-16446 GCA_021441665.1 Euplotes cf. woodruffi 2 WChen-2021 | reverse complement strand
GGTCGATTGATGGTTCATTTAACGAATTTCTTCATAAATATTTATTTTAATGCATAATCAATATTGAAAAAATTACTTGATATATGAAATATTTCATAGTTGTATCTCAAATCCAAGGTTTATGCTGCATAATAATACGAAGCCAGCTGGTGCTGTTGTCAATTTGGTTTTTAGACCCAGTTATTCAGAGTCTTGGTTTATGGTCGGAATATCGTTAGCTGAGGTAATTTAATGGTGATACTAACAATATACAGTAATAATATTGAATTTAGAATATTTATTTTAGTTATTAGCAGATTAAAACTAGAGAATATGTAAATAAAAATATTGTAATAATTATTTTGATAGAAAGTTTACAGTGATTTATTTCTGACTGTGGTTTGAATTATTGATCAGATCAAATAAAATTTTAGCACCTCATCGAAATGCACTTAATCTTTAATTACTTAGTGATCTTTTACACTTATCTCGAAATAACTTAAATTTAGCTACAAATCGTGTATATAATAATTTTAAAAACATTAACAAATACTGATTACTATTTTTTTATATGAGAGAGAAATTTTGATTGATCTCACCATATATTTTAAGTGTTAAGCTATATTCTTTAATTAAAAATTAAAGAAAAATCATAACCAGGATACTAAAACACCACAATTCAATAGCATTTATAAGCTAATTTTAACGAATAAAATAACGAAAACAAAAATCAACAGTCGAAGTATTAAATAACTTGACATATGAAAAATAAAAGAAATTGAGGTTGTAATTTGCAAGTAATTCTTCTGCCCTAATTAGTGTTTATAGAGCTGCTATTAATCAGATCTCTTCGTAGACTTATTATTGACTGCTTCTAAGTTATAATCCTATTCCTGTAGTATCTCAAATAGCATATTTTGGTAATTTAATAGAGAAAATAAAACGATGCTCCACTGAGTCGAAAATTATTGAGCTTTAAACTTATCAAGATTTAAATAACTCAAGGTATTTTTAACAATAAAATACTCAAGGCTTTAGATTTGTGAGATTCATCACACTTCAGCAGGATTTTAATATATTTCACTGCTAAATTTCAGGCTGAATATGATCAAAGATTGTTTTTAATGAATTAACTAATGTGCTTTTTATTCAAATTTGCTTTGAAAATTCGATGCTCAATTTTTGTTGATTTTCAAAGTGAGGATGTATGTATAAAAAAGTTGAAATTTTTGACTTTTAATTAGCTTTAACGGAATCTCAAAGAAATTCTCAATACTTATTAAGGTTTAGATTATCAGTACTTAAATAAACTCATTTATTACAAAAAATCACTACATTTAATATGAAAATGAGTGGTTTAAAGTCTTTAAAAATGCACTGAAGTCAATAAATGTTTACTGGAAAATAAGCAAATTAATAAGAAAATTTTGCTCTAAAGCTGCTTAAAATATTAAATAATAACAAATTTATCAGTTTTAAATAACTTATCAGTATAATTCAAGCAAAACCCATTACTCTAAAATTAATTGCTTAATGCTTTAATAATTAAAACAGTGAAAATTAGCAATTAAGTTTCCTTTTTGTTTCTGAAGTTTCAAATGAAAATTTAAATCTAAATATTTTACCCTTCAAATTTTGTCATTTTCAGTCTATTTTTATGCTATTATTTCCTCCTAAGTTAAAACTTTCTCCATAAAAAATTTATTCAAACTAACAAAAATTGCGATTTTTAAAAATAGAGAAATTTGGACAAAATAAATAGTGATTGGCTTTCACTATGCCCAGAATGCTGTTTTTATTTAAGTAAAAAAGCTATATATCCATTTAGTAAATATTTAAAAGTCAATATTCACGCAAGCAGTAGGGTCAGGATGCAAAGCGATAGATTAGCAATTGTCTTTTTACTTCTCAAACTCAATTAGCAATATCAGAGTATTAATTAAAATCTATATTAAGACTTCAAATTTTTAGCGTAATTTCATTAGTGCCAATCAGATCCTCACATAATTGAGTATTTCATTCGGACTGGTACTGAGAACAAAAGCATGTTTAAAGCAGTTTTTATATTGATAAGGAAGTCAATTATTTGAGTGTCATTGTAAACTTAGTATTAAAGTCATCAATTTAATATTTCCCTCGATATTATAAATAAGCAAATTTGTATAGGCAAACACCAAGATTAATGCAAATTGCCGTACAAAGAGATTTAGGCACGATGGAAAGAATAAACTAACCGCTTGTTTTTCAGTCAATATTTACTGAAAGAAATTTTGATATTTAGATGTGGAACTCTTAATCAAAAACGAAACTAAATCTAATATAAATTTGTATTTTAATATTTATAAAATTAATAGTTTTGAAAGAAAATGGAGATCAAAAAGTTCAAGCCGTGAGTAAAATCACATGACTATTGAGATTTCGACGACGATCTAGTTGAGCTAATACCAGATGAGTATCCCGACAAAGATTCATCAAAGCTCTATAGCTCACATATGAATATCGAGGGCAGGAGGAATGAAATAAATCACGTGCCAATGTTCGAGTGATCAATAAACTTCACAGAAAACAAAGGAACTCCGGTGAGGCCTTTTAGGAATAAGAACTACAACACGATCCCTGCAAAGCCGTACAAATAAGCTGTGCTTCGACTCAGAGACGGTCAAAAATACATTCAGGAATAATAGTAATATGTACGATTCATTTCAAGACTCCATTTTTGTTTGCCTTCTCACTGCCAGATTTTAATATTTTACTACCAAATGGCCTAATAGCGTCTTGGCAATAAACGAGTTTACTTATTTTTAGCTCTATGTAATTTTGAATAAAGAAGTCAAATCTGAAAGCATATGAAGACTTCATATTTTCAATTCCACTAAATAATTGAAGTAATTTGAAATTCTGTTCTGCGAGTCTTACTCTTTCATAGTTAAATATTCTTAGCATCAGTTAGGTATATTTCAAAGCGAGGCTTTAAATAAAAAATTTAGTTAAATTTTAAATCTGCACGAGGAAGACTAGTTAAATAACAAAATCTAAAATGGTAGGTTGGTTTACAAGCAATTGCTTATACTCAATCTATAACACAGAGCAAAGTTTAAGAATTACTGTAAATCTTTTTCGCAGTCTCCTTGCAAAACGTAAATATACAAAAACAACTGTATTTTAATAGTCTTAACTTCATCTTAAAACTCTGTCGATCCATATGTAAATCTTCATATTGACTAAATAACTGAAAGAAAGTAAAACTTAATGCTTTTAGAGAAGTCGCCGCCAAATGCCAAGATTTAGACTTTAGCAAATTCAACAAAGACATCATCGATGGCGGAGAAGAGCAAGAGTTCGATATTACTAAGATTAATTCGCTAAAAGTTGACCAAAATACCATCTCTAGCCAGCTCGCCCATAAGCTCAAGAAGCTTAAGGAATCCTCGATTTTTATAAAGCCTTTTGAGGCTGTAATCGAGGACAATATGGAAGATGACGAGATCAAGATTGAATCAGAGGAAATGAAGCAGGATAATCGCAGATCTCTAGTCAAAATTAACTGTGGTGACAAGAAGGAGGAAGTTAAGCAAAGTAAAAGGGCCTTTAAAGCTTCTACATTCTGAATGCACAAGAATCTCTCGAAATACGACGAGTTCAAGCAAAGCAATATGATGATAAATAACTTTAATGAGACTAATGCGAATGGAAACAAAAGGTTGAAATAAATACAAATCAGCATCTCAGAATTTTGGAGATGAAAAGAACCCGTTTATCCTCCAGCCAATAGTATCTTGATTTGATCTAAAAGAGACTCCTTCTTTCAGACTGAGATCTCATTCAGAGGAAAACAGCATTAATTACGAAGCAATTGATAAATATGGAGTCGAGGTTTCTTATGATATGCCGACGAGGTACTTATATGAATTCTACACTCACCCTGATTTTTTAAAGTTCAAAAAGACATATTCCAATTCACTAAGAAGAAAATCGAAAATGGTAAAAGAGCGGGGCTTCTTAGAATTTGAACTTGATGAGAATAAATAAAAATCTATTTATCGAACTATGCAACGTGATATTTTACTTAAGCGTCAATGAAATGGAGAACCTTCCTCTGATAAAATACTACGATGAGGATGAAGCGAAGGAACTAAATTGAAATCCGTTTTACCTCTATCAACGGCCTTTTTCAGTTAATTTCCTATGAAAAATAGCAAATGAATACAATATCATCGTTTATTCTTCGTTGAATGAAAGCCTACTGAAGAGTATTTTAGAAAACTCGACGATTACTGAATTCGGCATCTCACTGAGCATCTGTAGCAGCGATAATACCGAGACTAAATAAGATCAGCAAGTACTTCGATGAACGCATAACCCAGAAGAACTCAGTCCTGATCGATTACAAAGCAGTGGCGGTTGCTCATAATTCTGGAAACTGAGTTCCAGTTATAAAATTCAAAGGAAACTCAAAAGAAGCAACTTTACTATATTTGGAAAAAAATATCTCCTGGAGCTTGCGAAATACCCAGACGTTTCAAAGGTGATATCATCCGACTTTAATAATAAATTGCGACATTAATATAATTACTTTAATCAACCGCTGGGAGTTGAGCTGGGGTCCAGTTTAAAACCGTAGTTTTAATAGATAAAATATATTAAAGTAGCTATGGCTAATTTAACATCTGATAACACAATAACAAGTGACTGCATTATTTAATATATTATTTTGCTTCCAAAATGGAGAATCAAGGCAAAGCCACGGGCTTTAAGAGAAAACAAACCAATCCAACAGCAAATGCAAATGTGCATAGCGAACGCTTGAATATTCAAGTCAGTAGGAATTTAGGAAAACGAAGGTCTAATGATATTTCAATTGAATCAGGAGACTTCTTGCGAATGAATTTTAAAAACAATCATCAAAACAACGAGTCGGACTGGAGAAGTGACATTAAATGAGGTAAATAATACTAGGAACTAAAAGACATCAGGAGAGGATTAAATTTGTTATTTATTTTATTACAATTCGAGTTTATTCATAAAACAAGAAGCTGAGTATTCATTTTTGTATTGGCTTGATCAATATTTTTATTAAGATTACTAGTTTTACGTTCTTAAAGATGCCTAAAATTGATCTTATGGAAAATAGAATTAAATGCAGATGTTTCTTAAAGAATATGAGTATTTTTAAGTTTAAAATCATCAATAAAACTCTTCTTATCCAAAGTAGCAAAATTGCTGTTTTTTATCGTAAGAATAAAAATACTGAAATACTATAATTTCTTGAAATCGAGTTAAATATTTTTAATGGTTTACAATTCTTCTGTTTAAAATTGATCAATCTTGAGTCGTAATAACCTATTTTTAGCTGCTTCAGGCAAACTACAAAATAAAGATAAATAAAGACTGTTGATTTGCAACCAACAAAGGTCGTTTAGAAGAATCCGATATTCTCGACCCGGCTGATGAATGCATTCAGGTCAATTCAATTCCCACATTCGAGTGTACGTTTGAATTCTCTGCGAAGAAAGGAAAGAAGCGAGACCCAAATGATAACATGCTGTGAAGAAATACTGAACTCGGCAATAATATAGCGACTGAAAGGCCAAAGCTGCATAATAAAGCTTACTTCCAGCCTTCTTTTGCGAAAGATAGCAAGGTTTCCACTGAATTTACTATTGTAGGCTTTTATTCCGGATTTTTTAAAAATTAGAAGTTTTTTAATTTAATGAAATTCTGGTTGTTTTGATAGAAATATGAATTTATATGAATTACTGATGTCGGAATGTTTTATCACTAAAATTAGAATAAAATTTAAGTAAAACTTGATAAAATGTCAATATTAATAAAATATGAGGGGCTTTGATTTAAATCGTTTGGTCTTATTTTTTGTTAAAATTTTAAATATAATTTGCAAAGTTTATAATTTTCTAATTTCTCTATTATTAACGATTTTTTTAATGATAGGGAGTATTTTAAATAGCCTAATTCACTTTCTTGATTTCAAATACGGATTGCTTGAAAACTATAATAAATTATTTAAAAACAATTGATTCCTTCGATTTTATCTATTTTTACATCAGTGTATTTTTCGTAAGTCGAATAAATTATTTTTGATATATAAAAACTTAAATTTTATAAACACATTTTTTATCTTAGAAATCATATAAAGTATAAATATAAACTGATTTAAATGCAACAGTGACTAAATTTAACAAATTTCTTTCTTTTTAAATAATTTCATTAGCACAAATAATACATGTCAATTATCAATTTTATGAATATTATTTTCAGTAGATATTGCGTACATTTATAACAAGATTTATATAAAACATAAAATTTTATTTCTAAAACTGCAAGTCTTGATCCAGTACTTCATTAAAATTATTATTTCATCTCAAAAAATACTTACCCGATATATTTATTAAATCAAGCAATTTTTTGAATTAAAATTTAGCTTAAAAAACTTCCTGAAAATAAGTGGATTTTGAAGCGACTATAAAATTTAATTTTTAGATTTGAAACTAGGATAAAACTTCGAAACAATTGGTTAATAATTAATACTAATTCGAAGAATTAAAAACGCTAGTAACTATCTGATATGTCGTTCAGCAGTCCAAATAACAAGTTTTTATTCAACAAAAAGAACCTGAACAAGTGAGGAACCTCCAACCTCAAGAACGAAAATCAAATCATGAGGCGGAAGGAGAACAAATACCGCTCAATACAAAACAAGCAGTTGTTGAAGATAAGAATCCCCGCGCCAGAGTCTCCTTCCAAGTTGTCGAATCTTTTCGAAGGGTTTTCAGGTAACCAAATTTAACTTTTTGACGAATAAAAACCAAATTTTTATGTAATTTATTGAGGTTACTTGTCACCATCACTTGTTTTAGCTTATAATCTCAAAGAGGAAAATAAGGAGAGTTCACATTTAAAATACCAATATTCAAAAGGAAAACTGTATGAAGAGATCAAAGAGGAAATCGAGGATTCTAGTAATTCGAATAAAGACAAAAAGCCAAAGACCAGCCTCCAGCAAAGAAGAAGCTTCCTTACGCATAGAAATACACAAATACTCGACAATCTCAATCCATTCATTGTTTTTGAAGGAAATTCTGGATCGAATAAGAAAAGTGTGGGCACTCCTGAATTTACAAATAAAGCTAAAAGCAATGTTTTTAGCTTTACAAAAATCAAATATTGACAGAGAAAAGACTCCGTTGATTATCATGAGCCAAGCCGCTACTTGTATGAGTTTTTCACGCACAAAAGATATCAGAAATATAGAGAAGAGTATTTAAAGTATTCTCAGGATATCGATATTTCACAAAGTCCTGAAAGCTGTGCAGAAGTCAAAAAGATCACTAAAATAAAGAAGATGAATTTATTTATTGAAATTAAGAATACTCTGATTTTGATTCGAACTAAGCCACATAAAGACTTACCTGAGCTATGAAGAATTAACGCAGAAAAAGCGAAGGAGCTAAATATCGACCCTTGCTATATTTACATTCGGCCATTTGCAAGATTTTTCTTTCGAACGATTTCTAAATAACTATCGAATAATTGTATACTCTGAGATTTCTCCTAAGCTACTCGAGCACATCCTTAATTGAATTCAGCCAGACTTTGAATTCATATCATTTTGGATTTCAAGCTACAAGACTAATAAAATAAAAGACTTGAACCAATTTTACTGCCCTCAGACGGACAGTGAGATTCAGCAAAGACTCAAAGATTTTATTCTTCGAGATAAAATCAAAATTAATTACAGGAACTCTGTTATTGTAGACCAAGATCCAAGGGTGGCTGTGAGGAATAGTTCCAACTGAGTTCCAGTTTTGAAGTACAAAGGCCTGTCAAATGACTCAACACTGCTTTATCTAGTGAAGTACCTGCTCGAGCTTTGAACATTCGAAGATATTCCAAATAAAATTACGAATGATTTTAAGCTAGGCATCATGAAGACCAATTTGACTGCTTTAAAAATACGCTAATTCTATTTAACTAAGTAAAACTGTTTCAATTTTAATAGGAATTGAGTTAAAATATTTATTGACAATGTAATCATAAAAAAAATTAGAACGATGTTGAATATGATTAATTTCTAGTAAAAGTTGTGTGTTAGCACAGTACTATATATAATTCCATTGACTATCGCTTGCCCTCCATGCTTCGTATCGTTCATCATGTTCTGAAGTCCCCAAGAACTATTTGATTGGTACCACTGGTTTTCAGCAAGATTGTACTCAAGCATGTTGAACCCCGAGACCGATCCAATTGACTTAAAAACGAATCCGTTAGTTGTGATAAACTTTGACATTGGCATTCAAAATCCTTCTGAATTCATGTCTTCAACAGTCCAGTTTTCTGTATCAACCTTATGTAGACTTTGATATCCCACTTGTTGGGTTGGATCTTGAGAGCCTTGAGATGTGTATCCTCCTAGAATTAGCAATTGGTTGTCGTAGGTCCTTCACATTGACGCTCCTCATTTTGAGCTTAGCTGCAGGCTCTCTAGCTCAATTGGCTCCCAAACGTCGCTTTCAATTGAATACCGCTCGAGGACTGGATCAGCGAAGAAAAACTGAGTGTCTTTAAAGCCTCCAAATGCGTAGATATACTCACCGATGTTGATTACACTAAACATGCTTCTGGGAGTATTCATGCTTCACTAATAAACAACAGTTATTTACTGGTCAGTGGGAGTCAAATATGCTGCAAATTTATTAGAGCAATGAAAATTTTAGTTTTTCATTAAAATCACATAAAGGTCTAAATTAAATTTCCTTGTTGTTTTGCAATAAAATATAACTTTCTTTATCTTATATAACCTAATTTTAAATAAGGAAATAATTATTCAAATTCACTATCATATCTAATTTTGAATAAATCTTTAACAACCTTAGAAATCCACTTGTTGAGCTTGAAGTCGTAATATTCAGTTGAGCTGAGGAAGTCAGTTTTTGACTGCCCGCCAATCGCGAATATCCTGTTGTTGTATCCATTCCAGCAATTAACAATCGAGTGCATGTATCTTAGCTTGATCATATTAGTGAATCTTTTGAGTTGGAGAGAACCTTTGGTCATTAGCCGCACTGTAAATGTGCGGGAGGTGCCATAATGATAGTGGTAAATCTCTTCTTGTGGTGCGTACTTGTCTTCCTCAACATCTTCCTTTTCCGCATACATTCCTCCGGTGATCAAAAAGTTATATCCTTTGGATTCTGGGCCGTACAGAGCTCAAATTGCAGATTTATCATAGATCTGAGCTTCATTAGCTAAAGGAGTCACTGTTCCATTTTCATTCAGGATTAGCGAAACTTGGTTCGAAAAGAAATATGAGTTTTGCTGTTCTTGCGGTGGAATCGGCAACATGTATTCTGCTTGTCTTGGAGGTTGGATATCTCCCTTTGACTCTCGAATTACTTGCTTAGCTTCTTCCTGAGGCACTTTCTCAGCTGGTTTGCTTTGAACTTGATTAACAGCCGTTTTTACTTCAGGTATGTCTTCATGCTGCTCGATTTCAAAATCATCGTATTCGTCTTTAGATTCTTCTTTCTTAGTTTCATTATGGGAAATTGGTGGTTTTGACATTCCTGATGCACCGGTATTTTGAGGTACATGTGCAGGCTCCTGCACTACAGCTGGCTGTGGTTTAGCTGGAGCTGGTGTTGGTTCTCCGAGATCAATCTCAAATCCATCGTCACTGTCTGACATATTTGATAATTTAAAGTATCTAAATCTGCAGTCAGCAACATATTTATGCATTTACTGCTGTAAATTTACAGATCATAAAACTTTAAAGTGATCAAATAGATTTGCTTTAAATAATTTTTTTTATAAAAATTATTGAAAGTACAATTGAATACGTTGTTTTTATGAATAATGTCGTTAATTAATTTTTAAGTGATTTTAAATTAAAATTTTATTTGTTTTGACTTTTTTATTTATAATTAAAAGAACTTTTTTTAATCATTCACTATAAGTATAAAAATGGTAACTCAGTTGTTTTAAAAAATGTAATAAAATAAATTTTTAAGTATAATATTGGAAATATCAATAGATCAGAACTTAAAACCTATAGTATTTTCTTTTCTAAACTTAAAACTATGATTAATCTTAAGTTTTCTTCATAATCAAATAAAATTCGTTTTGAACAAATAAATATTTCTATTTCTCGTCATTACAATCATCAAAAAGTAATTTTTATTAAGCAAAAGCCAAAAAACTATCAAAAATTTGATTAATTTTTTAATCGTTTTTCTCGTTATATTTTAAAAGGCAAGTATGACTAAAACAACAAAACTTATAAAAAGTTACTTTATAAATCGATTGCAGCAATATGCTAATTTACTGATAAAAATAACCAAAGATGCACTACAGAATGAAGGCAGTGATTCAGCAAGGCACCGAAGACGAAACTGCAGATTGATACAAGGTTAAATACACTTACGGCGGACTTGCACTTTTGTGTCTTATCGTTCTCGTATTTTTGATCGTGCAGACGTACAAATTCATTCGGGTCTATCGCCTCAGAAATAAGCTTCTCCTGGTGTTCTTTATTCTGCTCAATATTACGCTGTTTTTATAAGAATTATTTACTTCATCGAAGAGATATTTATGCGGGACTGGAAGACGAACTTTTGATACGACCACAAGAACAAATGAGTCGACGGCTTCATGAGCTATATAAATTTAGTCTTCTTTGTTTCTGCGGTTTTATTCAATCTCTTTAATTGGCTGCTTTCAATGCATCGGATAAGCCAGTTCATTGAATTAAAAAGGGACTGGAAGATTTTATACTTTATTGTCCTTGCTGTCCTGCAGACTTTAATATTCTTCCTACTGATATCGATATTTTTGTCAGCCTGAGTATTTCAAGTATCTTATGGATCGTCAGAAGAAGTCTTTGGATATATCGTAACTGCTATATACTTTTCCATGTCAATTGCATTTTCAGTAGTCGGTTATTTTTATTATAAATAGACTATATGAGTTTTCTCCATCCAAAGCAAAACAACTGAAAGTACGAATAATCGTGAGCACGATTTTTATTTCGGTTCCTTTTATTGTGAGAGGATGATTTAATTTTGTTAAAATATTAGTAGACTTTAATACGACATTTAAATTCAACTCGCTAATCCACAACGACTTCAACTACCCCCTTTTCCTGATTGCGTTCTACTTAACAGTTGACATCCTGCCGATGTTCGTGCAGATGTTGTTGATAAAATACGTGATTCACCACGACTATCTCGATCGAAAGTAAATCGACTGGAAAGCGGTTAAAGACAAAGCTTTCACAAGGAACAAGTCAGTTTTCTCCAGGAAGGAATGAAACATTTACAAATGTGACTATATCGAGAATCAGTATAAACTCGTATTTAGAAGACTCTTACGAAGAATCCGAGGTCTCTCGCAATAACGTTAATTTAGCTAAATAATATTATCATGCTTATTCAATCTCCATTTGAGGCGACATTTGCGCTAAATATTTAATTGAAGATCAATGGCTGCCAAAGTTGTGAAAATCAAGGAATCAAAACTTTAACAGACAACCAAAAAGCACCAGAATGAGAAGGTAGGCTACAGGGGATTAAAACTTTGGTTTTTAGAATTTACATCGCTATTTACTGCCTTAGAAATTATGGTTTTTAAAGAAAAATGTTATGGGATTGATAAAATTTTTTATCTTTGCTTGTAATGGTGAACTTTTATAAGCAAAATATAAACAATTTTTAATAAGATTTTGTGAGAGAAGACTTGCTAAGATCTAGATTAACTATCAAAGTGGTGATTTAAAACGATGAGCCATCATTTGATTGGAATCTTTAACTGATGCCAGGGGAATTCAATAAACAGATTGGTGATTAAAGCATATGTGTAAATTCAACAGCAAAAAACCTTAAAATCTTAAATAACTAAATTTATCAAAATAAAGAATAAAATTGTCAAATTTGGACTTAATTTAGTTCCGCACTTTTTAAATTTTGCTTTACTTGCTTCTATTATTGCCAAGAGATGCAAATTGATAAAATTTTAGTGATAAATTATATAACTATAAATAGAAAGTGTAATAAAGTTAAACATACATCGCTTTCAATTTTATAATCTTTATTTGCATCTTTCTTATTAAAGTTTCCATATTTAAAACTTCAAAAATAAAAGCGGAAAATTCACTATCAACTAATTTTTAATATCTATTATCCTTCTTCCTCTAAAAACTAAATCTAAAGCAACTGAGCTAAAACAATAAGATAAAGCTAAATTTTATCAAAAAACAAGTATCTGCTTGGCATCCGGTCGAATAAAAACAGGTGAATTGGCAGCAATTTGTATTGAAGCACCCAAATTTAAATAGCTAAAATTGGCTTCTGAACTTGAAATAAAGAATCTGAATATTTGGGTTATTTGTATATAAAATAAAAACTTGAAGATTATGATATCTAAACTGCAATTTTATATAAATTGTAATTTAAATTGCAAATAAATTAAGTCTTCTGCTTATGAATTCAGATTAAATATTTGTAGTTGTAATATTTAACAGCAGACAGAGTGAAACTGGTAAAAATACTCGATATGTAAATTTATATATTCACAGCAACTGCTAGAAAATTAGACTACTGCAAGACTGTTCATGCGGATCTATACACAAATTTAATATTTTTTATTTGGTTACCGAGGATTCAGGGGAGGTTAAAGTTGAGTTTGAGGTTAAAATAGAAATTTAAAAAGATGTAAATCTTAAAATTGTGAGGGATTTTGTGATTGCAGTCGCAATTTTTCGCACTTTTTATGAGGTTTTGAAATTTATGTTGGTGAAGGGATGATGGGCTTGGGAGGGTGAGATATGGGATGTTGTTGATTTGAAATTTTTTGTGTAAGGAAGAGTTTTTTGAGAGAAAGAATATGATATTTGTGCATGTTATGCTTTTTTCTAGTATGAGAAATATCAAGAAACTATAAATGATTTGTATTTATAAAAAGACTTCATTCACAACAGTCTTTTTTAATTAAAAATACTTGTTATGGAGATTATTAACTTTTTTAAAACTAAAGTAAGCCTGAATAATATGAGCAGTTGATACTTTTGTACTTATTTTTGTATAAGCAAACTAATTTATCAATAGCAATCAAAGACTGAATGCATACTACATAGACATAAGATATTTTAACTTTTTTTGAAAATTTTAATGTTTTAAAATCATTTTTAATAGTAAGAAATTATAACTTCATAATTTTTTAATATTTGATTTAACACTAAATGACTATATGAAACTCTTTTGTTATGTATGAATTAAAGATTAGATTTTCATCGACTCAATCGAGCAGTCACACATGCAATACTGATATAGATAATTTATTTGTTGTTTTTCTGAGCAATTCACATCACCCATGTATCCTTTAGTTTGACAAAATTCTCTATTTTGCTGTATTAAGTTTCCATTTGTTTCAAAGCAATAATTGTTGAATCTGTAAACTTCACTAATTTCAACAAGATTGCTTATTTGATTATTAAGTGCACTTGAAGTCTTTGAATCAGTATTGCATAGCTCTCACAGTCAGTATTCATTAATAAGTGTTGAATCTTCATCTTGATGAAGACTTGTGCTCTGGCTGTTTTCCTCTGCTTCTACATACAAACATGAAACCAGTCTCTTCACCCATAATCCGAGAAATCATTATCAAAAGAGTTACAAATTCAACCAAATATTAATCAATAGCTCAAAAGCACAAAGCCGCATCTTTAGTGATTCATAGATTTAAAGAAACAACAGCTTTTAACAGAATTTGCCATATTTTTAATAAAAGCCAAAATCTTATTAATTAAAAAAGATAATAAAGACCAATAAATTAAGACGGAGTCAGTTGGAATTGAATCTCTATTCTGGCCTCATCTGATGACTAAAAACAGCGAAATTTTTAACTTCACCAAATAAAAAGAAGTGTAGAGTATCTTTAATAATAGATACAAATTCAATTCACCATGAATCAAAATTTAAATATGCTGATTTAAAAACTGACAAATTAATTAAGTTGTTTACTAATAAAAATAGGCTAACAATTTTATTTAAAACTCAATATTTTAGCAATATCTAGTGATGAAACTGATGAAGATAATAGAAAAGAAGGCATATGAGACTTTAATAAAGCAACCTCATATTATTTTATTAAGATTAAGAAACTTGAGCGATAATTAGTTATAATATAAATTGTGGTGGCCAACAGAGGCTTCAATAATCTTTGCAATAATTTGTAAACATGCGACTATAATAGAAATACTATTGATGGTTATACTCACAGTTTATTAATTTTGAATTCAGCTAACAATACAAGGACGCCTCTGTTTATTATAAGTTTTGGTTACTTTTCAAGTTAAAAATTACTTCATGACATCATACTTTACATACAATTGTAATTTTTCATCAAAAAATTCTGAGAAATAAATTACCTTATCGACCGAATTTCTTTATGGTAATAATTAGAAACTGTATCATATTCTTATTAAAAAGGCTAGCTACGACGAAATATATTCAAATATCAGTTCTAATCTCAGCAATTTGTCACTAAAAACTCTTGCATGAATCCGATTGCCGATTTGTCAAACAAATTTTTATTATATACTATTAATCCTGGCCTGTGATTATCTAATTAAGAATTAAATATCTACTAATAACTGTTTTAATTGCAATCGTATAACCTGAGGCAATTTACAGTCACCAAGGATACGTTTAAAATCGGCAGTTTAAATGCACAGCACACCAGTTTTCTATATAACCCAACTAATCATAAACTACTCCTCCCTCCATTAAGGCGAAATGGAGCGATAGTACAGCTCTTTAAATTTCCTCCAATTCAAATTACTGCGATTATCAGGCGAAAGCAAATTCCTTTTATCCTACGAGGAAATAAATACTAAAGAAAAATCATTCACAAGTTCCAGAAATCTCCTTTGATTCTCTAAAAATACAGCAAAAGGAAATTTGATGATCGTGACTAAGCTAGAGCGAAATCGAGAATAGAGATTAATAGTGACGTTAGCTGTTTTGATGCCAACAGTAACTAGAGAAAAGGAATCCAAATAAAAACGGCTATAGTCTTTGATGCTTCGAGCGGATTGATAGTATCAAACAATAAAAATACGATTTTTGTGCAGGCAAGCTCAACTTGCTTGCTTTTGTAAGTTAAATACGCGATTATTCAGTTTAGTACCTGTAGAAGCTTGCTGCAGTTTAGTGTGCTTCAGCATCTGCAGTCTTGGCTTGTATCTGTACTTGTTTATCTTAACCTTCGTGTCGTGCTGGAAGTATCTCTAAAATCGACTGTGAGCGGCATGGTATAGACTTAAAGAATAAATATTACGTAATTTTTAATAGCTTCCAATTTTAGATGTAATAGAGAAACGAATGTTTATAATATAAAATTGACTTTAATAATAGTATTGCAAACTGAATATTTATTGGTGAAGACAAAATATTCGAAAATATCGATGAATTTTCATCTACGCTATCTTGATACCAGAAATTTGTAGTTCTTTGTAATCGTTTTCTCATATTAAATAACTTTATTCGGAGTGGATCTGAATAATAGAATTGAAACTGGCATAGTAACTAAGAATTATTTTTTAGCTCCTCATACCATGAATCACTCTGATAGTTATATAATAGTAAATTTATAGTTATTGTAATTTATTTCTCAATATTGCAGTTATTAGATAACCTATTTTTTGAAATATTTAAATTAAAGTTTCATACAAACCCATAAAATATTAATTTCTACTTAAATGGATTTTATTTTTTGCTTTAAAGCATAAGTGAAGCAAGTAGATAGTTTTAATTAACACTTGGTCAATGCATATTTGATTGCGATTTATATCTAACTATCGCGTTTCGATCCATTACATCGCCGTTTGATAAGAGATATTATATTCAACAAGTATATACAATGAAGCAAGAATTTATCGTAAAAAATTATATTGAAGGCTTTGTCTATAACCTAATGTTTACCTTTCTCATATTAATGAACCAATTCGACACTTTACTTTTTTCAACCTCGAGACTCCGTGCAAGTTTTGCTTTCTCGTTCTCTGACGGATACATATTAGAATCATTGTCTCGAAGCCAGTGATTTAGTATGTTCTTTTGCCAAGGTTCAAAGTTCTTTGCTAAACCCAAAGGTGAATACGATATGCTTTATGAATACTTACATCCTCTGGCTCTGCCTGTATATTTTCTGTTGCTCATCTAAACTCAGACCGTTATTTAAGAGACAATTGAAAGCCCAAATATTAATGTCTCAATTGATTCAATTCACAAGGAGCAGTCTTCTTAGACAACAGCAGTTCATAATGATGTGCTTACTTGTAAATAATGATTTACTTTTAATATTCAATTATAAGACTTCTTCTCGGGGTTTTGGGGTTTTGGGGTTTTGAGCTATTGATTAATATTTGGTTGAATTTGTAACTCTTTTGATAATGAT
>JAGYYN010004994.1:0-11042 GCA_021441665.1 Euplotes cf. woodruffi 2 WChen-2021 | reverse complement strand
AGAAAGGGACACGCTGTCGGAGATATGCCAGGTATCAGGTTCAAGGTCGTCAAAGTTGCAGGCGTTTCGGTGCACGCTCTGTGGACTCATAAAATAATATCCATTTTTTCTAAATCTCTATTTTTACTTTCCATATAATCTTTTAAAACTGAATATTTTAAGATTACTATTATCATAAAATTAATTAAATTAGTAAATAAATTATTAAATTATAATCAGAAATTAAATAGTATTTCTAAATAAATGAAGCATATTTATACTTTTTTAAGTTGATAATATTTTAAATATTAAAATTTTAAATCAAATAAAGCGGAACGTATGAGTTCAACAAACAGATACTTGAACTGGAGTGGGTCTCAAAAGCCACAGTAAGTTAGCATTAAAATTTCTGGACTGTTCAACACCTTGCACAGACCCATCTTATATTTTCCTTCGTTGCATATTGACTTTTATGATAAAGAGTAAACCTTGACCACTCCTGTACAAACAAAGAAAAGCTTATCAGCTCTCTCAAGTTAACAGGAGAGCTACCAAATTTCATCGGTCGCAAAGCCTGCAGGTAAGATCTCGTTTTTTTAATCTTAATAATAGCCTTGCGATGAACAACAAAAAGAAGGAAGAAGAGTATAAGCTGAAACTTAAGCTTGCCAACCAGGAGATCGACGAGCTCAAAACAACATTAAAAGTAATCGAAAAGGATTTTGTCAGCGACAAAACAGTAATTGCTCATCGCTATTTGCATATAGGTGTGCTCCTGATCTGACCCTGTGTGCAAATGCTCCAAACTCAAAGTCTGCTCCGTCTGCAGAAGTGAGTACTCTAGCAGCGCTGCTGAAAACTACGCGAAGATGCAGGAAGAACTAATTGGCTTAAAGGCCAAGCTTGAAATCATTAAATAACGAAAACGAAAGCAAAGAACTAAAGTACCAAAATATGTTGCAAAACTGAGATAAATGGTAAATTATTTAAATTTTAAGCTTTGAATGAGATAAATCAAAACCATCAAATCATTCGAGCTTAATCTGGTTGTGTCATTAGCATCAAGCTACGTCATCATTAAAAAAGTTTACTAACGCCTAAAAAGCTTGAGCCTAGTTGTATTTTTAAAATAAAACACGTCTCATATCAATTTAAATTAACCGTTGCAATTGATAACTAAGCCCCGACCTGACAACATCAATATTTCTATTTTAATTTATCAAAAATACATTTATCAGAATCTAAAATAAAAACTCACATTTGCCAATTAAAAATCCCAAAACTTGCTATTTCAAATCCATTTCGGCTGTTGGAGTCTGAACAAAAGTAAAAATCTAAAATTTAGAGGAGAACTGGAAAAGAAAAAGAGCGAAATTGACAGTCTCAACAAACTTATCGCAAAGAAAGATTCAGTCATCAAAACGCTGTCCATTTCGCATACCCAGTTTAGACAACAACTGGAGATGATTAAGGAAGAGCTGACTTACGAACAGACTGAAAAGGAGAACCTCAACAAACGTCTCAACTGCATCAGCAGAGTCGACGGTAAAACTGCAGCGCTGCAGAATGAAAATTTAAGAGAGCAAAATAAATAAACTCCTTTCGACGTTAATTAAAATGCTGAATACGACTGAAGAAAAATGAAGTAAATCAGCAACGAAAAGGATTGCCAAGAGACATCTGTCAAATAGCTTCAAGAACTCAACTCTTCAGCTGTCAAGCACTAGGAAGCTAAGCTCGCCGTCTCCGACAAAGCGGAGGAAAATTAGTAAAAGGAAGATTAAAAAGAGGAAGTTTTCAAGCATGAGCAATACTGGATTTTCAAGAAGTAACCCCAGTCTAGCTAACGTGCTATATAGAATCCAGTAAGTTAAAGAAAACAAGGCTGATATAAACCCGAGTGACACGTCGCCATTCCCACTGGTGATTAACCAGTACACTCCGCTGATTAACCAGAATGCTGAGGCCAACATGGGCGTGTATACGCAGAAGTTCAGGACAGACAAGCATGACTTGCATGAAGCCCAGGCAAAGATCCACAATCTACAAAAGGTAGCAAATAAGCTGAAATCTGAAAATAACCAAGTCAGAGAGAAGTACAAAAGGATGCATAAGATACTCGATAATACTGCTCTGAGGAACCAAATGTAAGTTGGCAGCAATGTAGCTTTGAACGTGTGTTTAGGCTGTACCAAGAGTGCAAGAACTTATGCCAAAGAGTTATCGACATCGCGCAGGAGTATCGCAATAACACAGAGTCTATGCAAAGCATCGATAACCTTATCGACTCACAAGAGTGGCTCATTGAGTCCTACATCGAGGCAACAAAGGAGTTTAAACGATATATTGCTTTGCAAGATCAAGACTTTAGAGCTGATATTGAAAAAGCAAGGCTTAAGATTTCAAAATTCAAAAATTTTAATTTTCGAATTGGTAATACCGGTTTAAAAATTTTAATTTATCTGAGTTTTATGTTCGATGACTAAATAACCTTCAGATCTTCAAAATTATGCAAATTACAAGTCTCGTGGAGGTAATTCATCAGGAAACCAGACGATACATTCAAGAGAGTATATCAAGACCTGAGACGAAGATTACAGTCATCAGTCTCAAAACGACGAAGTCTCCAGTATAAAACATCGGCTTTTAAATGAAAAAGAAAGCTACTCAGATTTCATAGTGATACAAAATGATGATGAAGGGCTCATCCAAGACCACAACATTTCTTCATTTGTGAGAGAAGAGCTCAACATCAACGAAGTCAAGGAAATTAACAGCTATTACAGTTCGAATTCGGAAAAGTCCAATCAAGAGCAGCTAGACTGTGAAAAGTTCCAGATCTTAAACAACACCGATCTCGGCAAGACAACGCCTGAGCTTTACCCGAATAAAAACGAAGACGACGAGGAAGACGATGATGAAGAGGGGCTTGACAGCACAGCGAAGAAGGCGTCTGAAAAAGACCAGCAAGACGATGTTAAACTTGAAGAGTATAACTTCCCCGACTTTGGTGATCTGAATCAAAACTCAGAAGCGCAGTACTACAACAGTCGTGATCCGGACTATGAAGAATACGAGTAGATGTAATGTACAATTAGCCTTTCAAAATTTAAATATTAACTCGCCTCAGTCGTGCTCTTTTTGCTTTCGATGCTGCTTTAGATTTTAATCCGAGACAGCGAAGTTTTATGTTGATTCAATCAGCAAAAATAATTGAATTATTATAATTAACAGCAAACATGAAGAATAAGAAGGGCATTATAAACTTAAAAAGAATTGATGAACATCGCGATGAAGACTCTAATAGTGAAGAGATCAAAGATGAGTAAATATTCAAATTTTAAATTAGTTATTATTGATTATCGTAATTTACAGAATGATTTTTTGGTGTTTTGTTATCGATTTAGATTCAAAATATTAACTTGGAATAATTTTACTGTTAATAAAATATCTTAGTGTGCAAAATTTTTAATTTTTAATATCAAAATTGTTAAATTTAAATATTCATCAAGAAATGTTCGTTTATATAAATAATAAAATTACTGATTTCATCCGATAAATTTTAAGGAAATGTAAATTTTAGAGAGGACGATGATTCTTTCAGAAAGTTTGAAGATTTTAAACTTGACGATGACGATGATGATGACGACTTTGTTAGAGCAAACCCCAGACCTCAAGCAGTGTTTAGACTTCCTCATGTCGAGACGAAGTTGGTCTCTCAGCCGATTTTGAAGCTGAGCGGGATGGGGTTTAAATTCCATGAACGAGTCCTCATCGTTGACGATATGATTCTTGGATACATCAGCAAAAAACCGAAGGATTTCGTTCTTAATACAATACCAGTAAAAGTAAGTCCCAGTCGTATAAAATACATTTCAGCCAAAACAATGAATAAAGCTAGAATACGTACTGAATGCTGGTCCAGTTGATGAAAACGATATCAAAAAGTACAAGAAAAAGTTCAGCGAGCCTTCACTGATTTTCAAAATCGAAATGATCAAGATCGCACTCTATCCCGGCAAATAAAGAAGTAATCTTCTTCAAATATCATCGATTTAGAACCCAAAACAAATCAAAGACGTCACGGATAAAATCAGAAAGAACAAAGCCACGTGGTTCTTCAAAGCGGAGACTAAAGAAAAACGAGGCTTTTGGCTCAACACTCTCAAAAAGAAGATTGCGTATGCTAACGGAGAGCAGTTCGAGGAAGACAACTTCGCTGAAATGGAAGATGAAATCTCAAGCCCTGACATCCGCAAGCCCGCCGAGCTCAAAGCCAATACTATTGGCAACAGATCTGTCTCGAAGGACCTGCACGACAAGATCCCTGAATTCAACACTGACTTTGTCCTCGAAAAAGACGACGAGGAAGATGAGGAATTCGAGAACTACCGAGGACTAAGCCCAGAGGATTACAAGGAAGATCTGAATGATTTGGAAGCAAATAAAGAAACCGACTCAAAGCCTCCTGAAATCAAGCTCAAAGACTTGAAAGACACAATCAATCTGTACTTTAACAAAAGCAACGAACTGCTCAAGCGGAAGTAAACGAAAGGAAGAAGAAGCGTGGGACATGAAGTTTCAAAACTACTGGACGAACCTTATCGATTTCGAAGTCGAGCTAAACAAAGGAACCGGGAACCTTCAACAGCTCAACTCGAATATTAACACTTACTGTGAGAGACTGCTCCAACATATAAGTAAATTTAGACAAGAGTGAATTGTGATATTTGAAACGATCATCGACGACTTTTGCAAAAGTGAGTTGAAGCAGACTTACGCTCCAGTCACAGATGTCTTCAACGAATATCGGATATTTTGATGTGACGATGACCTTGAATACGTCAAAATCTACATCCAAAATAAAATAATGTTTAAGATCGTGCCGTGCGAGATGGACTCAAAATACAAGTGGAACTCATTCAAGCGTGACTTCAGCTCAATGGACGCAATGTTCGATACTCTCTACATCCACTCGCGAGAATACGAAATGCACCAGCTAAGAATCCCGCTGTCTTGCGTCCTCGATTACAAAGGATTTCGGTGTCTTGCCATCGGTCTCGTGCCGCTTGAGGAGTACTCTTTGAGGCTGGGAATCAACTCGAATAATAGTTTTATTAAGGACCCGACGTTCTTTCGGATTATGACGCATGTGGGTGAGATTTTGGGCTTAAAAGACGTTAAGTGCATTTTTAAAGGACTTACTATCCACGAGGATGTCCCTGTCTCCACCCATATTAAAGTCTATGTCTACCAAAAGGGCGATAACAGTGATGACGAAGATAAAGATGCTATTAGAGATATTGAAGGCAGAGATAACTTAAAACAAGGCAATCCCGTGTTGATTAGTAGATTGGGTGTTGGGGATAAATACGAAGAACGTCACTTTATCGAATTACAATACGAAATAAAATAAGGGCAACGACCTCGGGTACATCTTCAACTCAAGGTACATCTATCCTTTAGAGTGTGACAACAATGAGTTCTCAGAAGAGCTCGACAGGCACTTCCGGCTTGAGTTTCTCTACCAATACGACAAAGCACTAAAGGCAGATACCAGAAAGCTGCCGCCTTACGAAGTCGAAAACCGGTTCAAAGAGGACCAGGACATCTTAGAGATCAATGAAGCATCGAAGTACCTGCAGCAGAAGATCATACCGAACCTCACCAGCCTATTCGATTCGCTTGAAATCATCCCGCTTGACAGCAAGTCGCTTCAAGAAGCGTTCCACTCTTACGGCGTGAACATGCGCTACCTCGGAAGAGTCGCGAAGTACTCGACACTGTACCACATCCAAGACATTTGCATCAACGAAATGATCTGAAGAGTGCTGAAGGTCCTGCTGAACTCACAGATCTCCAACTCGGTGTTGGAGTACTCCAAGCACAGGTCTAGCATCGACCAGTCCCAGCACATGCGGCATCCGGCGATTCAGAAGCAAAGCAAAGGAATTTTGAAGTCGTCAAACTCCATCGCGCAGATGAAGGTCGCGAGATTTAATGAAAAGACTGTTGAATTCAGCGATAAATTCGATGTCAATACAAGTCATGATAATCCTAATCTAGCTGGCCTTGAAGCTGAAGCTGACTACGGCGCAAATAGATTAGAAAATGATAAGTGCATCGAATGGTATCAGGACTTTTTCAACCTTGTCTTCGGAAACGGACAAGAAAGCAAAGAGTTTTATCATGAAAACGTCTTTCCAATTATTGAAAGATACTATCTGTATCCGTTTGAAAAATTAACCAAGTATGTCAATTTATTATATTGCGATATACTTAATCTTCATTTAGCAAAGTTTTTATTAATTTGGATATCTAGCTTTTACTTAGTAAAATTGAATCAAATTTGCTTTTTACCAAAATTTAGGTGAATTCACCTGACGTCAAAATTTATCAATAGTTAAGTATTTTTAGGCATTAAAATATGAGTCAGATTGATTTTTAAAATAGTCAAAATTAAATACTTATCACTTTTGATATTTATATAATTAAAAGCAGTGTGCTAAGTAGCACAGACCGATAAAGCTCAATTTATTTTGATGTTATAGATATTCAATCAATTACAATGCTCTTTTCTACTCGCTAATTTTCCACTGCGGAGTCAATGTAGTTAAGGAGGAAGAAGTCATCCCAAGATTTGGAAAGACAGAGACACCATTTGAGGAAAATAACATCATCAGGTGTTATACACGGTGAAGTGTGTACAAGATGCGCAATCTTCCTGTTATCAACTTCGCTAATAAATACAAAGAGTTCCGCTCACAAGACCAAATCGAAAGCGCGATTCAAGCTTGCAAGAGCAAAATATATTACACACAAATGCTAGAAAATGAATTCGATCTCGAAGCGCAAGGAGAAATGGCCGAGCTCTTTATTGAACAAGGACTCTATGATGAAGCGATTGAAGAGGCAAAGCTCGGGCTTAAAAACTGCAATCATGAAAACTGCTCCGCTATTAAGTTTTACTGAGTCATAATGAGAGCATACCACGGCAAAATGCAAACTAAAGATGCACAGACTTATTTTGATTCTGCATTGAGTTGACTTGTGAATCATTGGGGACAGTTCCACCCAATTCATTCGATCATTTACTGCATCATGGCAGACTTGATGATTGAATCTAAATAACCTAAAAGAAGCTGAGTATTGATACAAGTCATCTTTACTCTGATGATCAAAAGTCCTCGGTCCTAACCATATTCAAACAGCTGAAGTCTACATGAACTTCGGTAGACTGTATTTAAAGCTAAATCTGAAGCCAGAAGCTCTCGTTAACTTTCAAGCTGCCTACTTCATCTATATTAGTTACCTAGGAAAGCAGAGTTTGCCGTGAGCAAACTCTGCTTTCCACATATCCTCAATTATGGAGGAGCAAGGAAGGCTTCAAGAAGGGCTGTCATACGCTCTTATTGCAAGTGACTCCTACTTGAAGATCAAAGGGCAGATCAGTTACTCCACGATCACCAGTCAATGGCTAGTCGTCTCAATATCTTATTCTCTTCGAGACTCAAAAGTCAATGAGTACTGAAACCAGCTTTATGAAATGCTAATTCGGCGAGATAAAAGCTACGACATTAAGCAAAAAGAGCCCTTAGAGTACAGCTCCGAAGAAGATGCACAGAACATCAACGAGATCAAAGCCTATCTCGTCGCAGCAGTCATCATGGAGACTTCTCGCAATCTCAACGACGAGAAGCGTTACGAGCTCAAGCGGTACTGCGAAAGCATTTACGAAGAAAAGCAGCAGCTGACTGATTCTGAGATCTCGCAGCTGTATAAAGGGCTTGGCGATGACCAGTCTGCCAAGCTGGGTCAAAAGCAGCGAATAGACCCGTTTATGATAACTCGGCTGTCGTCGATCAAGCTGACCTCTGAAGCGATGTCACTTTTGCTTTACATTTACGACCTCGTGAAGGAATCCAAGTTCAAAAACATCGGCGATTTTTATTTAGACAAAATATCAAACATAACTCACCTCAAACTTTTATCTGAGGAAAATGGAAGCTTTGGGGGCAAGAAAAAGACTGATAAAAATGAAGACGAGTATTTTAAAATGAGTATTGAGCCAAGAGACTTCTTAGAAGTTGTTACTTCGCTGTTCAAGCTATTTAACAGCCATTCATAGCAACATTTCATTCCTGTGTTTTAATTATTTTTATCTTTACAAGTCAAAATAGCCAACCTTTGGGTTGAGATATCTCGGGTGTCTTTTTTATTCAATTTTTAAGTTGAGATGCGAAATAATTTAAATTTTAAAAATTTAAATCCATATTTATCAGGACTTGAAATGCTAAATATTGAAGATATTCAGTTTGATCACCGTGGAAGAGACTCTAGTAATAAAGGCAAGTCGGTTTTGAGAAAATTACTAATGCCAGTTGTGCTGATGATTTATTTTTGATATTTAGACCTTGATTTATTGAAAATGAGCTCAAATTCACATCCGTTTTATCAAGTATCAAACAGTAAGACTAGTAGGTCAAGTAATGTTGCTTATATTTGTCGTTGTTGTTGTACTTCACTTGTTGTGGCTTCATTTAACTTTTAGTGAAGATAATTCACTATTATTGTTTAAAAAACGTATATTTTGAGTAAAAATTTTAAATTCAAAATATTGATATTATTTCACTATTTTAATCACATCCCGATTTGCTAAATCTATATGGTGTTATTATTTACAAGCACGATATGTGAATGATTTATTTTGGTTCATAAAGGCAGCTATGGGACACTTTCACAAGATGAGTACTATACTCAGAACGATAAATAAATCAGCGATTGACTACAGGTTAAATTTCATTCAAGACTACAATAAGATCCATGCGAAGTTTTCAAATGAATGAGTAAGTCATTACACTGCTTTATTAGCAGCTGAAATACTTCTCTATTAGATTAAAACTACTCATTATCTTTTTAATCCTGACTTGTATATTTTTATGAAGTTTTATTGACCCATCTTAAAATAGATAATTTTTTGTGTAAAATAGTTGATTTAGTTTCAAAAATCTTAATAATAGCAGATAGCTCCTTTACGTTCATACAGGATAACTCTGCAAATTACTTATTAAATTCTAAACTTCTCTGTATATTCACATTCAAGCTAACTTTATTTTTGCAGCGAGACGGGTCATATAACCAACAGCCAACATTCCAGAACCCAATCCAAGGAAACCAAGAGTACAACGTGTTGATGGACTTTACCGATTCTGAGTCGCCGGCCACCCCTGCTTCCAACTTCCGCAATCACAGAGAAGAGCACAGCTCGAAGTATAGATGAGACACCAAAAGAAGCGGATTTTTAGCTGAAAGAGCTAGAGACGCACGGGACAAGTCATACGAAGGTAATTCGCTATCTGAGCTTGACTCTAGACTCAAACCTGAACTCGAACCTCAAACACGAGAAAAGAAGCTGCAGCATTAATAACGGAAGGATACAGAGAAACGACGTGATTACATTTAGACAGGACTTCAATGAAACATCCCCGAAGACCGTTGTTTATAACCAAAGAAATCGACATGTGAATTCTCAAACTCGAGCGACGAATTCAAATTACAATACGAACGATGTCGTACTTCCTGCTTTTTGTCCTGACCATCCAGACAGCAAGCTGTCGTATCTGATCCAAACCAGCGACGGCGAAGTGCTCGGGTGCGTCTACTGTGCTCTCGAGCAAAAACAAGCAGACCCGCATTCGAAAGTTGTCGAAGTAAAAGAGTACCTCTCGGGGCTTGTGCGAAAGTCCAAAGAAATCCTCAGTAAATCTAGCTCCAGCCACAAGCACGATACGAATGAGATCTGAGCCCAAATCATTTCAGAAAATGACCGCGAGATCTCTTTAATCCGTCAGTACTACAACCAGGTCATCGAGGCTCTGTCGAAGGAAAGAGACGAGAAAATTAGCGAAATCGGTAAATTGACTAATAAAAATGTCGAAATCGCAAGCTCGCCTAATAGTAGCTTTGAGCGAGACAGAATCATCAATTTCGGAGTTGAAATTAACAAAATCCTCGAAAGCGTGAAGGACACTGGGATTCATATCAAAGAGCTACAGAGAATCAAATACGATTTTGATGAAGTTGTACTCGGCAGGGGCAACCACGAGGGTTATTCACATGACTTGATGGTCAATAAGTACGAATTTATTATGCTCGGGCAGGAAGCACTGAAGGAGCTGGCTCGCAAGCTCGGCAGCTTTAGAGTGAAAGAACTACCGCTATCGTACTTTAAAGCTAGGTTCAACTTAGAAGACTATGAAAGCAGCAAGTCGAATGATAACAGCCATTATTCAAGCAAATACTCCTCTGGAAGTGGTCCGTATCACAAAGACAAGCTTAAAGATAAAAAGAGGAGCTCTTCTAATAACCAATTTAAGAAGAACCCGAGGTTGTCAGGCAGAGAAGGCAAACAGAAGGTACCAATGAAGGAAAACTATATGAATAACAATCAACCAGCTATGCTTAACACTATTGATCCGTTTGAAAGAAACTGGAAAAGTATTGAGGCTAATTCTCGTAAGTGGCGGTTTATCATTGTCGTGAGTATCATTAATTACAAGAATCACTTTTATACTAACCAATCGTAAATAAAAACATAAAGGATCCTTAAAAGTGATAAGTTTAATGCAGAAATCGTTATATTTTTATTTGAATTTATTTCAATGGTTAGCTATATTTTACTATTGACTCGATTTCCATTTGCATACTTTAATAATTATTTTTGTTCTGATGATTAATTTAACTTAAAAATTAGCTTGATATGAAGTAAATAAGTATACTAAGCTACAATTTTGTCAATAACATTACAAAAATGTAATCTTACATTAAGAGAATCTAAACTCAGGGTACACATTCAATAAAACACAGATGCCTGTGATGATGAGACATCCAAAGTTCTCGAAAATGCAGGATTTCTCAATAAACTCGAGTGACAACAAAGAAAACCTTGATTTATCAGCAGTCCTCGGAGACAACAAGAAAAAGCCAAGCGGGGTGGGTCAGGACCAAAATCTGATACTAAAATACATTCCCAGATACTCCACACTACCTCAACCATCACTCAC
>JAGYYN010004976.1:0-11834 GCA_021441665.1 Euplotes cf. woodruffi 2 WChen-2021 | reverse complement strand
TATGGAATCAAAGCAAATCACATTCGACCCATATCAATTAGCTAAAGTAATCTTGGCATTTAAACATCAACTGACCTACAATAGACCCATCGTTCGTCATTTGAAGGAGAGAAAGATATTCAGCCAAAAGTCCCGTTGCTTTCAAAAACATTTATTGATACGAATTCGTTATTCAAAAGAATTAATTGCATCTCTGATAAAAAGAGGTACGCAACTATTCTTTCACAGTCGCTTAATAAGGATATGAATTTTAGCATTATTCATCTACTTTAGATTTGATCGATTAAAATACCTTTTTATCGAGTGAAGATAAAAATATAAAATAAAGTTTTATTCTTATCTATAAAATCCATTAAAAATGCAGACTGTATTTAACCCAATTCCGAACTACAAAAAATAAACCGCGTTAAGGCTAAATAATTTTGGCTATAGCAGGAAGCTAAGAAACAACAGTGTAGGAAGACAAACAAAGAAAGACTCGCAGTCGTCTTCATTCAGTAAATATAAAATATTTTAGCAATGCTACGTTGATCAGTATTTTCTAATCATATATAAAATCTAAAATAGACTGATATTCATCAAGCTGCAGATTTAGTGTTTTATCGTAGTCTTTGATATTTAGCGAATTATTTATATCTTCACGCAATTGCGGTTGTTTATAGCTTATCGATAGACTATGAAGCTCTTGATAATAATATTAACTCACCAGTATTTAAATCGTATTAGTGCCGTGGATGCAGCAAAGCAAGACCCACAGAGATAGTAAGCCTCCTTCATCGCTATACTCTACGAGACCAGCTGATAACCAAGTTTTAGACCATCTGAGTGACTACCAGAGCGTTGAAGGCTCTTTTAAAGCTAATTACATCCCAGAGTTCCCCAAGATCAATGAAGAAGCGCTATATGAAACAAATCCGTTATTTATGATCAGCAACATCAATCCTTTAGAACCGAAATACGCAGGTATGCGATTATTAGATATAATTTGAGACGGGGCTAAATAGATAAACCGCAATAATTATATCTGTACTTAGGTCTCAAAAGCAAATAAAACGATGCAGACAAACAGAGAGAAGTTGCTTCGAAGACATAGTAAATACTAATCTTAATTGATCTAGTTGAGCTCAATCCGTCATCAAACCTGACTTGAACAGTATCGAAGCAGTCAAATGCGCAGGCTCGCTTGTCGCCAGAACCGAGATTTAAGTCTTTGATTATAAACAGGAACCAAAGCGTTCCGAATTTGCAATCCGTGGACAAGTTCGTGACTTTAAGTAACGTATTTCCACTTATTTTTAGAGGTATTTGAAAAACCAAAAAGAGACTCGTTCATTTGCTCAACGTCTGTGATCTCTCAGACTACTTGTGCTAAAATGCCAACTCAGCTAAAAGAGCTTCATAAGGTTAAATAAAGGAAAAGCTGGTCTCAAACGGCTGGGGATACAGCTGAAGGATGACTTGTGAGAGTTTATCTTTAATCAATAGGTACTTTATCAACCTTGCAAGAGACACATCATTGATAAAAGTCATGATGAAGGAAGAACGAAGAGAAAAGTAAGCATAAACCAAATAAAATTATAAGTCACCTTCGCCGCTATGCTACAAGCCTTTCTCTTTTGATAAGATACTTCATCCCCAATCTAGTTAACCTTTAAATCATAGAATGAGAGAATGGGAACAAAGAATGATCAAAAACATAAAAAGTAAGGCTAACTGATAACTATTTTAGACTTGAATAAAAAGAAGCATATGGAGGACTTTAGAGCTCCAGAAATCAAACAGAAATAAACGCATTATTGCTAAAATAGTAAAAACCACTGACTAGTTTATAGGAAACTCCAATTACACATAAAAACCTAATCTCTGCAGCATTTAGAGTTGGTGATCACACGAGGAGAAAGAAAATAAGCTAACCTGTAGTTTCTGTAACACTATTCAATCCTTGACTTTGTCCTATTAAGCTTTTATTTAAAAATGCAGTATTACATAAGCATTGAAATACACATGTTTTTAGCTAAAAATGATTTTAAATAAAAAATGCAAATCTTTTGTAAGTGTCGTCAAATATGGGTCTCACATTTACAGTTCTTTCTTCGTCTTTCAGCGTTCTTTTGCTTCCGACTCAGCCTAGAATAGAGGCAATCCTGCGTCTTGAGGTTATAAGTCATGCAGGTCTGCTTAATGATAAAATTTAGTTGTTTGATGATATTGCAGTATAGTCTAAATTCACCGCGAGCAATGATAATACCAATAAATGGATTCTTAATTCTCTCTGTCGACCTGGAGAACGAGATAACTCGATTTGAGTATCGAGTCACTTTATGGACTGCTTCTGTGTCTAGTCGAGTTGTTGACTAATGATATTTCATTTGCATAAAAATTAGGGGATAAAAAATTGTTTTGGTTGAGGAGTTTAGATGAGTATTTAGCTCTATTTAACTACACTTTCAGATGAATGCCTGAGGTGGACTAAAGCACATGTCATGCTGAAATTGGATTAAACTCAAAAGAGATATATTTTATGCTCTTTGCATTTATTCATCGGCCAAATTTTTATTGAAGGTTGTAAAATTCCGGATGAAGTAAATTTTTGACGATTTTTAAGGTAAAAATTACTACTCCTTAAAAATGTTATGTTGTTTTTGAGCAATATCTATTTAATTTTCTCATACATATCGAGTATGTGGATATCTTTAACTTTATAGGTAATAGTAATCGTTGTTATCGTAACAAAAGTAAACTAAATTTTGGATAAAATATAGTATAGTAAATTCAAATTTCTAAATATCAATAAATTTCTCCTTAAACCGCAAAAAACATGATATTAAGTCTATCTGTCTCTATGTCACACCATTAGTGCATTTGGTTGCCATTCAGCCAGCCTGAAAGAGGAAAGTCGTCACCAGGAAAAAATTACTCACATAATATACAAAAATTGGTGTGAAACATAGGCCTAAGGGGAGTCTCGGTCTTCTTTTTGCTTACTTCATCTGTCAGCTGTCGTCTCTCCATCACTAAAACTTGCAGGATATAAACCAAATAATGTTTGCAATAGTGAAATATCGACCTAAACAGAGCCACCAGTGATTTTAATTTCCACTTTAATATATGCAAATGTCTATTGGAAGCAGATATTTTCAACCTTCGAAAATTTCGAATTTTGAAAAATTCAGAAAAAATCAAATAACTCCAGTAATCACCAAGAATACAATTAACACTGACTGTATCCTTTGCGTTATCGTTTTAATGAGAGTATTTTCACTAAATTTAAAGCATTCCAATTTCAAAGATAGCGAAGTGTATCTGAAATCAAGGCCAATATCACTCTCAGTCAGTTGGACCAATTAAAAGCCTCATATCATAATAAAAGTTGTACTGACCTTATGACTATAAAACCAAAGCAAGTCAGATAGGAGATTAACCGCAGATCTATCATCTCACCGTCTCTCGGTCCGATTACCATCCGTGTGTGTCTTGTCTCTCACAAGTGTCCAATAATATAACTGCGCTTGGACTGTGTATTTGATTGATTCGCAATAATATGATTGCAGCTGCGTCAGAGGTTGTCTGGTCTTAATTCATCATATTATAGGTTGCTTAATCATCAATAAAACACAGGCATTTGGCAGCCAACAGGCCTTCACTGAATTGGGGATCTTATTTAGAACCGATTTGTGTATTTAAATAGAGAACCAACAGCATGCTTGCTTTTATAGCTGCTTTAGACCAACAGCCCCAGGTGCATCGATGTATAGGGCTTGGTGGCCTGGACCAGACAACTGCAAAATACTAAAAGTGGTGATTTAATTCTAGATTAGTAAATAGAGTAAACTAGATATCCGATAGATGAAATTTTGGACAGATGGTGGAGAATTATCAGGTTTTAATGCCGATTTTTGGTTTGCGGATTATTTCTTTGTAGTATTGTTGATGCATGTGATATTTTTATAGTGTACGAGTGGAATTGATGAGCTTAAAATTGATGAATATTGTTAAAGAAAAATTTGAATTGATTTGGTGATTATGTAAATAGTAATAAAAGTCATTGAAATCACTGAAATTTTAAGTCTGAGAAAATTTACTTAATCACAATTTAGATATCGATTTTATATGAGATAAGTGTTAAACTTAAAATAAAATAGTAAACTAAAATACTTATCAATTTCCAAGCTTAACTTAAACCAGTTTACAGTATTACATTAAGAATATTAAAAGAATTAAGTGATTAGCATGTAGTCAGATGCACACTACATTTAATGATGACCTTATTTGATTATTGCATCGGGAGTTCAAATCTATAGTTGCTCCTTATAGTTGGCTCCTTATTTAAAGGACATCCTGAGACCTTGGTTTGTTTCTTTTCTCTGCAGTCAACCTTTCAATTGCTGCTCTTGGACATTCTGATCTCGACTCCAGTGTTAAGGATCAAGCTCTTCATGTATTCATTCTTCAAGGAGGTGTGGATGCTTCTTTTCATTCTAGGTTTGCATGGGAATGCCAGTTCAGCAGGGTTACTGGACAAGACAAGAGTGCTACCTGATTCCATTTGTATTTATAAATTGTTATTATTAATATTTTAAGTTCTCAGGTACTCAATGCTTAAATAGCATTGCTTCTGCAATGAAGGCAACAGTCTAACATTCACTATAAATATTGAATACCAGATGAGGAATGGATTTAAAACCTCTCGATGTCGGATTGAGTCTGCTTCCTGATATTATCGAATCGTTTCCGCTGCCTTCGGTATTCAGTCTCCTTCACTACAGCGAGGTAATATACAGTGCAGTCGAACGATGAGAATCTAAAGGAAAGAAGATGTCACTGCTGAGTGTAGATAAATCACTGGTTAAGCTAGTGTAACAGGAAGCTACACAATCTTAGACTGTAATTTTAGAAGGAAAAAAGGAGTGTATATATCACACTTAACAAGTAAAAGTAGACTAGTCCGTTGAGGATAATGAATACGATATAATCGTAAAATTAATACTGTATTTTACTGTATCGCAATATCGTAGAAACTATTGTTCGCAGCAATCTGAATCGTTACTGAGTTTATGTATGTGTATAATATACAATAGAGCTGATATTATTTTTAAACTCCCTTTGTGTAGATATAAATGAAAAATAGAAGAAGTACACCTGACTACAAGAGTTTTTAAATAAAAAAAGACTGGTTTTGTTGTACTCAAATATTTGCAGCTTAAATCACCGGATCCATGAATAAACTCCAACTGTAGATGTACAGTAAATCAATAAGTATTGTGAATATTTGTTTATATGTGTAACAGTGAACAGGATAGCATTAGTGCTTGCATAAGCGAAAGAAAATAATGTAATTTTTCCACTAAATAACGAGCAGTACATATCAAATAATGCTTGATAAGCAGGTCAATTGCTGGTTTCATTATTTTGAATTGATCAAGTGCAGGGTTTGAAATAATATCATTAAAAAACTATTAACCGCAATACATCAGATAAACACTTTAACTCCTGTTTCGAGCTTGAATCAAAATCATCAATTTGTAACCTTTCTGATAAATATGCCTTGTTTTCAGATTCAGCTGCAAACCATTAAATTATTACGTTCTGATTTAATAAATTTAAAAATGATTCTATTTTGCCTATTTTTATTCAATCAAAAATATTAGCATTTAAGTTTCAAACTCCAATATAATTTTGAATATATTTAATTAAGAAGAGTAATGGTGCTTTATTATTAGCAAATGGTGAAGCCTACATCTCTATAATCCTCTCCTCCGCATATCTCTTCGCTTTTAACAATTTGTATTAGATGAAGACAAATATCATAACAAATAACTTCTTGGCGAACTTCACGACAGCTCGGGACAAAAGCAACAAAAGGCAGACTCAAAAATAGTGACAAAAGCGCATCGAAGGAAAGACTCGGGACTCAGAGGAACCTGACCAATTCCTTTCGCATCGGCAGCAAGAACCAAATAAGCTATCAAAGAGACAGAAGGACCAGGCAGATCATCAATAACTCGCAAGGTACGCACGAGGTCTCAGTATTGGGATTCAAGCTTTATTTGTAGTCAATTTTAACTAATTCTTCGCTATTTTTAATTCTCAAATATTTGTCATGTGAGGTGTTTGACTCTGTATCGCGACACATAACTCATTGACGGTGGATTTTAGTGACACGCAGCGGGATCAGTAAAATTTATGAGTGATCGACTAACCGAATGTCCCCAAAACAGGTATTTATAAGCCATATCGACTCGTAAACGGCTTTTAGATCATAAACTCGACAAGCAACGAGATCATATTTTCAGCTAATAAACCGACACAGGCCAGGAAGTAATACTAAAGGCATGAGGAAGTTTTTGGAGGAAACAAAGGGCTATCGGAGCTCGAGAAATCTTGACGCGTCGAAAAGAGTGAAGAACTCGACTCAGTTAATTGCGATCTCGTCCAGCTCTCGCAACACTTCCAGCAACATTGCTCTGAATAATATGAGTGCAACTAGTAGAATCAGAAACTCGCTGAAAGGATCGATCACGAACAATAATTTATTTACTAATAGGAAAACGAATGATATGAATAAGAAAAGTCAAAATTTACAGAATTGCACGAGAAATCGGAGAGCTGATATTGGTCGCAGTTCTGTTGAAGAATTTAAATCTTTTAAGTCCAACTGCACTAATAAGTCCATCGATGAGAGAGCTACTAATATGCGACAGGCCACGTGAAGGAGTAATGCAAATCTCTCAGAAGTAAGGTCAAAACAAGTAAATTCAAATACCAAGAGCTCTATCCCAAGAAAGGTACAAGTAAACAATCAAGGCTGATTAAAGAAAGAAATCAATATTAATGGAAAGTTTAAAAAGTACATTGAAAATAAACTCAAAAAGGGAATCAAGCTTAATAATGAATTCTTAGAGAAAATCAACATTACCTCAACGAAAAATAAAGATACCAAGATCAATATGGACTTCATGAAAATAATTAAGCAGAAGCAAACATATTCTAAAAACTCGTTTGATTTAACTGGAAAGCAGAGCAAAATACTCATTAAAGATAACGAGGTTGTTAAGGAAGACAGTCAGCCAGATGTCACAGCTGTTCCATTCAAACCAAATTTAACGCAAGGAGTCAGCAATAACCAACCGAGCCGAAATGATCGAAGGAAGTCGCTAGTAAAGAGCCGAGAGTCGTTCCTGTCTAATCCCCAACAGCCAAATAGTACCACGTCACCAAAGCCGAAGTTTCCAATGACAGCAGCACAGGCGTTGAAGTACTTTATCAACGAGATGAACGATCACGAAACATCCGAGATTCTTGACTACAAAACAATTTATTATTTAGGGCAGAATTCAGAGAAAATCAAAGGAAGTATATTGAAAACACCAAATTACGGCTATGACGACGATCAAGGCGACTATAAAGTCGTTGTGAACGACCACATAGCCTATCGGTATCAAATTATAGACTTCTTAGGCAAAGGCAGCTTTGGACAAGCTCTCAAATGCTTCGATAATAAAGACAACCGCTTTGTTTGACTTAAGATCATCAAAAGCAAGAAGCGGTTTTTTAAGCAAGGAATCATCGAAGTCAAAATATTAAAATACCTAAAAGACCACGAGTTTACAGTCATGCATAACGCAGTCACAATGGAGGACTCATTTATCTTTCGCAAGCATCTGTGTATCGTATTCGAGCTGCTGAGCATTAACCTTTATGAGTTCTTGAAGAAAAACAACTTCTGCGGTGTGTCGCTAGGCCTTGCAAAGAGATTCGCAGTTCAACTGCTAATGTGTCTAGACTTCCTCCACGACAACAAGATCATTCATTGAGACCTAAAGCCAGAGAACATCATGCTTGAGAAGGAAGACAGGTCTAAAATCAAAATAATTGACTTTGGCAGCGGGTGCTTTGAGTCTGAAAGAATGTACACCTACATTCAATCTCGATTTTACAGGTCTCCTGAAGTCATCCTCGGTAAGCACGCTCGAGATAATTACAATAGGAATCCCATACACGACATCGATTGATATGTGGAGCTTCGGCTGAATCCTATGAGAACTCTTAATCGGCTATCCGATCTTTCCTGGCCAAGATGAATTCGAACAGATGGCAAGAATTATGGAGATTTTAGATGTCCCCCCAGATAGTGTTATGAAAATGGCAACTAGGAAAGAATACTTCTTCCACGATGACAATACCCCGATATTAAAACCAACTTCTCGGGGTAAAATTCGATACCCAAATACAAGGAACTTATCAAAAATGGTTGGAGTTACAGATCCTGTTTTTATGGATTTTCTTTACAAAACATTAGACTGGGATCCTGAAACACGCATTAAACCCATGCAAGCTCTAGAGCACGAATGGATTCAGCAAGACTTCCCAAGGCACTTGTTTGTCAAAAGTTAACTAATTAATCTACTCATTTCTTAATAGCTGCAAAACCAATGTGATTTATAAATAACTAAAATAAATTATCTTCAGTATTAAAAATATACAATTATTGAAGCAAACTAATGGACGAGCCGCGCATATCTATTTACATCGAGAATGATATTTTCAACAAAGACAAGCAACTCGAAACAATACTGATCAAAGCGGCGAAGGAGAGGTATTCGATAAATAGAAACCCCAGCTATAAAGTTTCAACGCAAAGAATCTTCTTGGCTGAAATTTGAAAGCTTAAGGATATCATGCTGTACTCGGCACTCAGCTTTTTCAACATCTACATTGCTTCAAAGAGCAATTTACTTGAGTTTAGCCGTCAGTGCGAAAATATTAAAAAGCAAATAAATGGGGTTGAGATTTATGTAAACACCGATATTTACACTGATAAAGAAATAGTTGTTCCTTCAAAAAGCTCAAAAGTCTTCGTGAACAAGTAAGTGTAGATTAGTATATCTAAATTTTGACTTCGTCTGCTTGCTAATTGAATCACAGAATATGCAAACTGATGGCATGTGTCCAAGATGAGATTCGACTGATGTCAATAACAATTACATTCAGTGATTTTTTAAATATCCTTTACTCCTGCGCGCACATTCGATCTGTAATACTCGAAGATATCATCGTAATCGGCAGCGAGAAGTTAGTTCAGTCGAAAGATGCGAGATTCAAGATCGAAGAGATTTTGTTGATCCACAATACATCCGAGTTTAATTTAGATGAATTCCTAACAAAGTTTTTTGCCCAGTTTCAACACAAATGCAAAATTGATCAGATATACAAAGAGAACTACTACTTTGGAATGTAAGGCAAGAGGCAGTACAAATCAAATCTCTGTCCTGTTAAAGTACGACAGCAGATATACTTATAATTCAATATTTTATTTAGTGATTTATGAAACTCAGTTTTTTTTTAATTTAATTTCAAACTTTTTTTCATCCTGAATTTGGCATATTATAAATACTCAAAATATCGTGTTATTTTACAAAATTGAAAATACAATTTGCGATATTTTATATTACTTAATACAACCGCTGATAGATTTTTAAAACTTAGCTAAATTGGTTGTTATTTATCATCAACCTGACTTTTTCCTCTCTTGTAGGCTTCTTCTTTCTGGATACTTTGAGAGGTCCATCAGCTTCGTCTTTTCTCTTCGCTCTGTACTCTTTTTCAATATCAAGGAGGTAAGTGTATATCACACTGTTCATGTGCAGGTAAAGAACGCATCTGCCGATGATATTCAAAATACCATAAATTAAATAATCCGCCATGATAATTGTTATCAACGTGTAGTTTAAAAAGTAAAACATCGTTAATGTAAAGAAGACGTAGAAGAAGTACTCAAAAGTCTTCATTCGAAAGCATCTTCACCACGCGTATATTCCAAATGTCGATACGCCGATGTGGGTGATCTGCGATACGACAAAAAACGAAATCGAAAATTCATTTACATAGCCTCGGAACATTGCTCAAAATACATCGAGGCCAAAACTATAGTCCATGCCGTCACAATGAATTCTCATCTTCTGGACATTGATGTTTGACAGCCGAATGATCACCCATACAGTTTGCATTATAAGGCTGAAAGTTGAGAAAGCTATCGATACTTGGACTCCGGTTTTAATCGAGAAGCATAAGCATCACCTGTTGACTCTTCGGATTATTAGTCCCTCTCGTCATACATTTCTAACTCATCACATTTTAATATTACGCCTTGTTACATCTAAAACATCGGCTCTGTATAGTGCAGATTATATTGGATTTATTGAATGCAAATGGAAGCTACTAACAAAAGCATCGGCAAGATGCTGACTAAAATCGGGATCGTCTGCTGTATCGGCCCTTTCCTCGGTGACGTCAAGACTTTAGAGTACCTGCTCACGTTGCTGTGCAAGCCCACGAAACAGTTCTACAACATCCACCGTAAAGCACTGATTGAAAACGACAGAGTATCATATCCTAACAGGACGAAGATCAGAGAGCTACTGAGGCGGTATAAAGTAGACTACGACCCGCAGCTTTCCAACGGCCAGTATGTCCTTAAGCTCGACTATCGAAATGAAAATCACAAGAATTTCTTGAAAGAAGCGAAAGATATCATTTTTATATCGATGAAGAAACTGTCAGTCAGCTGGATCAGTAACGCAAATAGCGAAGAGCTGATCGACCTCAACCAATTTTTAAAATTCTCGTCTCCTCGATTTCTGCAGTCCTTGTATTTATATGGAGATTCAGTAAATCTCGATGTGATATTGCCCTCGCTGCCCGCACTGCTGAAGAAGGTCAGAAAGCAAATTTATATCTTTATGATGGAAATAAGCGAAGCTGCTTTTTCTTGTCTTTTTGAGAATTTAGACAACATCACTGAGCTTATTATCAGAGACTGAAAGTTCTCTATCAAAGGCGGATTTCCTGAGCTCAAACAAGTAAGCTTTTTATACTAACTGTTTAGACAAAGCACTCGCTAACGCATCTGGATTTATATTTGGCTATTTTATTAATAAAAACTCAATGTGGTGTATATGAAACATTAAGACAAACTGGAGATGGCTATATGGCCTATAGTCACTTAGACTCTTTCTTGAATGCACTATCGAAAACAGAAATAATAAACACACTGAAATATGTTCACTTTAGAAAGGATTATTTCAAAAGAAGTCTAATAAAAGAAGCATTTAAGTCCAATGGATTTAAAGTCAAAGTATCTGCAGATAATATATGGCCTAATTCACTAAAGTAAATCTTGCATGGTAGTAATTTAATACCAAATAAATTACAGCATTTATCAATTATAAGTTTAAGTAAATATTTGAATTTTATATTATTTAATCAACAAAAAGACTTACAGACAGTATATTTTCATACATTAAAAACTAATAATTTTTAGCTATTTTCAATACCCTTTTTTTAAATATTGATATATTTTTTAATTTATTTCATATGTATTCATAATTAAATATGTAACGAATATTATCGTAGTCTAAAACTTTGATTTATTTTAATAAAGCTATCGTTTATTATTGCTTTAAATGTAAATCTGCATGTTTTTAATATACTATTTCTATAATCTTTTAAGCAAAGTAATAACCTATTATAAAAAATACTATACTCCGAACGCAATTGGATTTGAAATAAAGCAATTAGGTCAACTTGACTTTTTAGTATTTGAAGGAATAGTCAAATATGTTGCAGTAGCAACAAATGGCTCCTTCAATCGACAAGTCTGACTCTTCTTTGCTATCATCGCTATCTAAATAATTGAGCGGATCTTTCTTTTTGATCTGCATCACATGCAAGTTAATCATTTCCAGATTGTTTGAGTTGACTAAAAATTCCTAAAAATTGTAATTTGATATTTGTAAAAATAAATATTACGTTGGATCTATTAATCGGTGTCAAGT
>JAGYYN010004894.1:0-13856 GCA_021441665.1 Euplotes cf. woodruffi 2 WChen-2021 | reverse complement strand
TCGATATTTGAGTCACCCAAAACTTGCTGTATATGTTTAAAGCCACTGATATCCTCGCGTTTATCGTTCGAGTTACATGATTCCTGCAGATGTTCTCAGTTTACCCAATGTTGTTTTGCATCACCAGAAACTTATTTTCCTCGGTGCTGAACAAAGGAAAGCAACTAAGTAACAAAGGCTCATTAATCTTCAACGCAACTTTAATTTTACTCGCAACGGTAATCGGAGTTACATTCCCCAAAGTCGGATCTATTCTCGGATACGTCGGCGGGTTCGTCGGACTCGGACTAATCTACGTGATTCCTATCGCAGTCTACTTAAAGCGGTACAGGATGAATATGGAGGAGCCGCAAATAGTGCAAGCGCTTGACGAAAACAGAATCAAAACTATACCGAGAAAGACCAACGATCTCACTTCTTCACCGAAAATCGGAGTGTTACAAAATAGAAGGTGGCTTACTGATGTCAGCAATAACGGAAATGTAAGTTTAGGTTATAAAAACAGCTGTTAATTATTTATTTCAGCTACATCACATAATATATAGCTAAACAAATCGGGGATATCAAACTCAGACGATGACATATCATGAAGAGAGACACTATTGCCAAATAGCGGTGTTAAGGTCAGCAGTCTTAGCTACAAGAAGTACTACTTGTTATGAATACTGCACGTGTTTATCATCTTAATTGGAGTCTCAATCCTAGCTCTCCAATTTATTCCTCTGTAACAAAGACTTACTCAATGCTTGCTTGTAATCTATGCTTAGCCAGATTCAATTAAAAATAGTTTAGGTATATTTATGCAATTAAATTAAAAATAATGAAAATGTTATCATTTTTAATTTAAATTTATTGCTAAAAATAAAAATAAAAATAAAAATCGGTATTTTAAATTATAAATTCTATAGAAACAGCCGGATTTTATTCATAAAAATTGGAAAGTTGAAATTGGCAGTTTTATATTTTTTATTTGAGATAATTAAAAATTATATCGAATTTTTTATTTGTTAGTAAATAGTATATATATGTCAATGATAAATGGATCCAAAAACTAGGTAAATAAAAATTAGTAAACTCAGATAATTTATTGGAAAGCGATTTTGATATAAATAATAATATTGAATTGAACATGGACAGCAAGCTGAATAAAATAATGTCAAATAAGAAGTACATGAACCTGTTCACAAGCTACAAACAGCCTTCGAATGCTGACAGAAAGGATAAATACCACAAACATATTTTTATAAATGACACAGGAGTTAAAAGATCTTACAATCGGTAATTTTGAAATGTGATTTGAAGATTTAAATAATAAAAATGTTCAAATTTTCAATCGGACTTGATTAACAAGTTTATTATTACTTATACTTGAGTCACGATTTTATTCGTATCTCAAGGAGCAAATAAATCAATAATTGCTATTAATATTGAAAATTCATAGACTATAGATCACAAAGCAGAACACGCAGCAAGTCAGAGCAACAAGCATGTAGTATCAACAGGACATGTGGGAAGTATTTTTAATAACAACAGTGCTTCTCGCGATAAATTTGAAACCTGTAAAAGCAGCAAAGAAATCAAAAGTAATCTTGAAAATTAATTTTTTAGATGTAAATCGAGATGTAAGAAAAGGAATACTTATTCGGAGATCTTTAGCCCAAACTCCTCCTGTTTTTCTGCAGAATCAAACAGAGGATGTGGCTCCTATTCTTGAAGTCGATCAAAGTGTGACGAAGTTAAATAATGAAAAGTAACAGCGTTGTAAAAGTCGCTCCAAAGTATAAGTTAAACATCCCGATGTATGCTGAATTTAACTTGAACAACTCACGAAAGAATTCAATCAAAGCGAATAAAAATATAAATAGAAAAGTCGGAATTAGCCTAATCGCAAGCAAAGCAAATAAATTAATCCAGGACGAGATCAGAGGACGAATTCTTAAAAGACCAGAGGGAAAGGTGAACCTGCGGTATACTCTAAATAACAGTAAGCACGACTCAGAGAACAACAAATCCGGTGGTTTCCGGCCTTGATTCTTCGAGAACTCAGGCTCAGACATCCCGATTAGCTATCGCGTTCCGAGCAACACAACTCTGACTCCGTACAGCAATTGTAAAATACAGGAAGTCGGTGGGGTCTTGCAAAGTAAGAACTCGCTAAATCGAGTCATCTCGACAATCCATAATAAAACTCGACCGATGAGCTATACATTCACAAACGCCAACCTTGCAACGAATAACTTTGACAATAAAATCATATGCACGGTAAAGGACTTTGAGCAGGACAGGATGAACAAGCGGAGTTCTGTCTCACGAAAGGCCAAGATGGAAGATAAATAATTCAAAAGCGATCAAGTGACTCAAAAGGAATGAAACGAATTATGCGTACATGGCGATATCTTGAAATTCTAAGACTCCGACGATCAAGCATCTGACCGAATTAAAAGTGCTGAACTACCACATTCCAATCGGGCATATCGAGCAGGAGTACAGGATTACGTCTGTTGTGCTCGGTAGCGGTAGCTACGCTACCGTCAAGCTTGCAGAGCTAATCGATAATCCTGATAGCAAGGTGGCTATCAAGATATACGAGAAAAGCAAGATTCACGGTAACAAGCACAGAACGGCTAACCTTTCAAACGAGATTTCTGTGCTGAAGGCGATGAAGCACAGCAACATCCTCCAGTTTATTAAAGTTTACGAAGACACGAAATAACGTGTACTTGGTTACCGAGTATATTAAGGGCTTGTCGCTGTATAAATACATTAAAGAAAGGAAAAGCACAGGGCTTAGTGAACATGACGCTAAGTTCTTATTCAAAGGTAAACGTAGCTATAATCGCATTAACGCAACATTGGATAGCTTATTGGCATTAAGAAAAACCAGATTTTAATAATTGCTATATATTGGAAATTCTAATTTTACTAATGATGCTATAGAAATACTGAATGCAATGATTTACCTTCATTCGAACAACATCGCTCACCGAGATGTAAAACTCGAAAATGTTATCGTTGTCAACGACCAGAATGATATCACAGATCCAATGATTCCTGCAACTGGAATTAAATTGATTGATTTTGGATTTGCAACGAAGTATTCGATGACTGACAAATCGAATACTTTTTGAGGGACTCCGTCGTATATGGCCCCAGAAATCGTGAGAAGAATTGAATTTGATTTCGAACTTTGAGACGTATGGGCGTGAGGTGTCTTACTATATGCAATTCTTACTGGAGAATTCCCATTTAAAGGATCGACGAACAAAGAACTTTATAATAAAATATAGTAAAAGGAATTTATAACGTCCCATCCAAAATTTCGACTGAATCAAAGCGAGTGTTATATAAAATGCTTGAAGTTGATCCAACAAAACGTCCACGATTTAGCGAGATTATTGAAGATGAATGGTTTTGTGAATACTCGAATACTAAAAAGATACATACTCATAAAAGCAAAAGCTATCACCTAAAGATGGTACATTCAAAGTATTAATTATTAACAAATCCAAGATCTGGCATAAATTCATAATATCGTTGCTTAATAAATACATTTAACTTTTTGAAAGAATTTCAATACTAAAATTTCAAAAATCGGTGGATTCACAAGATCTTTTAATTGATATTTATTGCAAATATTGTTTTAATTTTTGTCTCAGTCTTGATCAAATTCTTGAGCTGCTTTAATTGCAGCTCTCTTCCTCATAGCGTTATGTGCTTTCGACTTCACATGCATTTGATAAGAGCTTTCACCATTTATAACTTTTGAGTCGCAAATAGTGCAGACGTACTTCTTCCAGTGATCAAAACTCGGTTGATTTTCTGCAAATTCAACTTGCTCCATCATTTTCTGAACACTGGATCCATTTTGCAATGAGTGAGTAAAAACTTCGTCTACGAGTGACAAGCTCCAGTTATCATCGATGAAGTCCTTCACCTTTTGCAGTGCGATTTGCTCGTATTGCTTCGCGTCGTTCAAAAGGACTTCGTAAAAGATCTCAGTGCAGGATACGTATTTTAATATCTTTTTAGTTAAGTATTTCGCTTGGTATTTGGCATACTGCACTGTTCTTAGTCTTAAATTTTCCTTTCAGCTTGATAAAGTATGTCAAAGCTTTGAGCCTTCAAAAAGCTGCTTTCAAGCCTTAAATGCCTCATCATCTCCACTTTTTATCAATGGGAGTAGCTATAGATAAAACGTGTCAAGAATTGAGTTGGAAAGTGAATTTATTATTAGCGAATGGAGGTCAGAGTTATCACTGTATTACCTTCTGTAAATCATCGAGGTTATTTGTGACAATCTGCTTATATAGCGGGTAAAATTCTTTGTATCCTATTGACTGCAGGATGCCTGTTTCGAAATCACTAGCAGATAAGATTTTGGATTCAGAAGAGCCAGGGCTGCAGAAGTGACTAAATAACTCGAATATCTCACTGATTCCATTTGCATAACTACCGTCGGTGTATTTTCTATAGCTATAAGAACCTCACTTACTCTTTATCAAATAGCATTTTGTCGATCCTTTTCGCAATTCTTTGCTCTAAAATCTCCTGGTCTGCTTTTAATAGTAAAATCAATGAAGGGAATCTTAGTGATAGCTTTTGTGCTGTCTTGACATCACTTTCTTTGACTCATCCTTTGGTTCTGTAAAACTTACGAAGAGCATTCAGCACCCGTCGGTTGTCTTTATCTGAAAGGAAGCTTGCGATTTTTGGGTCGATAACAGATAGCAGTTCAAAGCATATTTCATTAGTGAATAATTTACTTTCTTCTTGCTTCTTAACTGTATCGTCTTCAGGGGTACTTATCCCCGCGTTCCAGTAATTTTGTCATAAGTATTCGTGAAGATCAAAAAGACGGTCTAATTGTTCTTCTTTATCACAAGAATATTTTAAATTACACAATTCTTTGATCTGAGCTTTAACTGATTCCTGAGTTACCTCAGTCTGTGCATCGAGTACCTAAGTTAAATTTATTAAAATTCGCTTATTTTAAAACTGAAATATACGAATGATGATTACCTGTTGATTGATATCATCTGTTTCTGGTTGATTATCAAAAATTAATGACTTGATGTAGTTACAAGTCCCTCCACAGATAATAGGAAGCTTTCCTTCATCTAAGACATCTGCGATTTGCCTTTCGACATCAGATATCCATTTCTTGACGCTATAGTCAGTCGAGTTGATATCGATATAGTCATATAGCCGGTGAGAGACAGCAGCCATTTCTTCTTGTGAAGGCTTCGCTGTCATTATGCCGAACTTTTGATAAACTTGCATCGAGTCTGCATTAATAATGGCTCCGTTGTACCTTGTCGCGATGTCGAAGGCAAGTTTGCTTTTGCCTGAAGCTGTTGTTCCAAGCACAAACACAACAAAACTGTTAGTTTCAGCGAACTTCGCGATTAGTGGATCGATTTGTTCCATTAATAAAATAACAACTATATTGAAATTATATTTCCCAATCTCTATCTGGAAGAATTAGCGGTCCGACAAGCGACCAGAGGAAGATTGCGTAGCAAGCAAATTGACTGAATAACTTTGCCCACACGCTGAACTCATTCGCCTTGAAGTACGTCGCTTTGTCATTGTTGATAGTTGGGTCTCCCCAGTTCGACAGCAGCATTGAGTAGTAGCAGCATGCGAATACCATCACACTGTGGAAGAAGATAATTGCATAGGAAACTGGGAAAATATAAGAGTCTTCAACTGGGACTTTATTATTCGCGACTTCAATATCTGACAAATGGTTGTCTTCATCTGACTCTGCCCAATTGCTCCTGAATCCATCGGTGTTATCTCCAGTTTTCGTAATGATCGATATCGATAGAATCGAGATGCCTGTGAATATAAATCCGAGTACGATTTGAAAAACTGTATTTGAGTTTGATTTCACAAACGGGTTACATGTTTCATCTGGCTGCGAGGCCATTGCTGACCATGAAAGATAGAGTAGATACGACATGACAATTGCATTCGTCAAGATTGACGCATTCTCTCTTGTCTGAAACACCGTGCATACTGTGTAGATAATGAACATGACAAAGAGCAAGATCAGCATGTAAATGTTAAATGCACATCCGCTAAACCACTTTATCTGAAGGTACAGAAATACCCCATCAAAGATATAAATACACGAGGTGATTCCAAGCAGCAGAATAAGTGAAAGTGTTGTTCCAGTCTCTGTGTGGAAAGCCACTAAGACTTCATTAGCTTTATAAGCGATCGACAAGATTCAGATTCCTTGAAAAACGAGGAAAAAGATACTTAAAAATCTTGAAAGATAGCCGTAAGTATTAATAAACTCATTCGGGATGTAAAGGCTGACAAAGAAGAAAGTCGAGATCATCAGGATATGCAGCGCCCAGCATCCATCGTTAAAGATCGAGCCGAGCTCTGATCCAACACACTTCGAGATGGATATCACAGTCAGCATGACTAAGTGGAAAAATGCAAGTGTCAAGCTCATTCTGTAAACAGCGCTGATGCCCATGCAGACAGAGCCGCCTTCAGGTCATTCGATAAATAGCGAGACTTTGTCAAGCAAGTCTTTTGCGTAAAACAGCATCAGCAGTGAGATAAGGATGCAAACGAGGGAAATAAACAGGTATCCGATTTTAGAGTACACTTTTTTATTCGCTCCGCACTCGGATCAGGTCATTCACAGCAGGTTGCAGCAGGCCTGCCCTGCACATCAGGCGGCTTGTCCAGCTCAGCACAGCATATTTAAATATTATACGAAGGGGGATTTTTGTAGTTAAAATAGGCGTTTTTTTGGGAATATGGAGTTATTTTGGGTTAGGGTTATTGAGACCGCGGATATTATAATAATTCGATTTAAAATATTTATTAGATGGTTGAAATAGGTATTAGAGATTTTAGAAGAGTTTTTACTCCGGTGATTTGGGGGGAATGGAGATTTCAATATTTGGAGTTGTAGGATGGATGGTTTTAGAGTGGATGGGGAGAAAGAAATGGGTTAGATTAATAGTATTTTTGATTGCAGATAAATACGAAGTTTTTTAAATTAATGGTGGTATGAAAGGAATAGGGATTAGATTTGAAGATGATAAAATGGTTAATTTTTTATTATGGGCCTCGTGTGTTTTTTAATCGTTAAAAAATTAGAAGAAATAAGAGAATTGTTAATTAGTAAATTTTGGAGGTTTAAGGAGACTTCAAGAAAGATATATGAGTTAATAATTATTTTTACAATTGTTGAGTATACTATACTAAGTGTCTATATATTTATGGAGGAAACTTGAAATAAAAATATAACAAAAAAATTAAGAAATAGACTGTGAATAGATTAACAATAGATTAAGCAGCAACATTAATTTTCATGGTATCATATGATATGGCTTTTTTGTTCAAGACACTTTGAAGAGTAAAAATTTTAAAAATAAATATAATAAAACTAGATGTAAACACAAAATAAAAAAAATTAAGTTAATAAATTGCTTAATAAATCCTACTCATTCAAATAAAAAATCTTTCTTTATGTAAGCACTAAATTTTACTATTTAATTACTTTAATCATTAAACTAAAAAATAAATAAAAAGATAAAAAATTTTAATTAAAAACACTTATAACAATAACCGAAACCTGTTGTTAAATACCTTCAAAAAAACAAATTCTTCAACACTTAAAATCGAATAAAATTATTATTTCTTTAAATCATCTAATTTTCAATATATTCCAATCCCAATAAAAAAATTAAAAAATACGTGATAACAACCTGATTTTGAAAAAGATATAAAACAACCTGAAATAGATGCAAAATTTTATCTAAAAATAAACTGATTTTATATAAATACCCATCACTTGGGCCTTTCTGTGCTCAACCATTTATTCAGCCTCAGTTCAGCTGAACAGCCGATCTGATGCATGTCTCATCGTGCTTTGTCGGGTAATGTTCGAAGCTGTCGAATGCTCCCTTCGGTCATCTCGAAACTTATTCTTAATAAAACTCCGTTGGGTTCTAAACTCTGCAAAAATCTCTTCAGAGACATTATCTCACCGCGTGTTGGGAGTCAAAGACTCTTCATGCGAATCGACATCGCTGATTGGCTTCAGTTGCATTTTGTAGTTTTTGAAAGTATGATAATCAGGAGCTCAAGAGCCTTGCCCCGTGGCGTCTTCCTGTACTTTGCCTGCATCAACATCAGATTTTTGCACTTTGTTTTGGTTAATTTTAACCCCAGACCTGAGGTGTTTCAACTCTTCCCCGCTGTATTTCGTAAAGTACTCTTTGGTCTGATGCAGCAGGATGTTGGTGAAGTCGACTGACTCTGCATCTGAGTCTTCAATGATCGAATGGCTGGACTTGCTGCGACCAGTTCATAAAATTCAGTTTGTACTCCCCATGTTTTAATAATTTTGAAACTATTATTATATCCTCAATTCTTTCGCAATTTATTGCAAGTTATTTATTTGCAATATTTAACGTGATTATTCAGGATTTGAGTCAGTTTTATTTAAATATTTTATTTAAAATATAAATAAAAATAATTTAATTTGTTGTAATATTTTTTTATGCATTCAAAATTTTTTTGATTAAAAATGAGGTTTTGATGCTAAAACAAGACTGAGATTGAATAAACAGTGAATTAATGGATTTTTTTATTTGCTATTAAATCGTGATTTTAAGACTAAGCGCGGTTATTTTTTTATTTTCTTATTAATTATAGAATTGTTAAAATTAGCTAAATTATCATAATTTATACACAACGATCACTCATACTGCCTTGTAATTGTACCAAAACAAAAGTATATTAAAAAGTATAATTTAAGAGTTGATAAATAAAATTATTCCATTAATGCAAGTTGAATCACAGAATAAGTAATAAAAATAAATGGGAATTTCAGGCTTGCTTCAGTTCTTAAAAGAACACATGACCAGTGTTAATATTAAGAAGTACTCAGGACTAACAGCAGCGGTTGACGTGTCTTGTTGGATTCACCAGGGGGCTTATTACGCAGATTACAGCTGAGATTCTGAAGGAGTCATCCAAAAAGTTATTAATTACGTGACAAAAAGAGTCAGAATGCTTCTTGAACATAACATCACACCGATTATTGTGTTTGACGGATCAAGCGTATCTGCAAAACAACGGATCTTAGATGAACGAACTAAAAATCGAATCAACAGCCGAGAGAAAAGCATGCATTTATTACTGGAAGGCAGAGCTGGCGAAGCGAATAAAAAGTTTGGCCAAAGCTTCACTATCACGCCTTACTTGATCCAAAGAATACTTAAGGTAATCAAAGGTAACTGTTGGAAGTACATCATCGCTCCGTACGAAGCTGATCCTCAGCTTGCATATCTTTACAAAACTGGAAAAGTTGACATAGTTTTTACTGAAGACTCAGACTTAATCGCATATGGAGTCAATCGACTGCTGTATAAAATGGATAATGCAGGAGACGGCTATGAGCTAGATATGTCTTTGCTGTACAAAGACGGCCTAGGTAATTCTGATAAAATACGATGCTCTCAAAATTCAACTGAAAATAGCATACCTCAAAATGTCGACGTGGGACATGCTGAACATCCTATTTGAATCGACTGCGACGATGATGAAATATCAGAACAGAACACCATATGTGTAAATGCTTCAGACTCGTCGACGACAAGTGCTTCTAAAATCGATCCTCTCTTCAAAAGAGACAAATTTCTATCAACCTGAATTTTGGCGGGATGAGACTACATTGAGCCGATAAAGGGGATCGGATTCAAAACAGCATATAAACTCGTTGAAGAACACAAATCAATCGAAGCTGTGATCAAGTCTGTATCTGGCTCGTCAAGATATACAGTTCCAAAAGACTATACCGCTCAGTTTCACAGAGCTTACTTGACATTTTTGTTCCAAGTTGTCTACGATCCAGATAGTAAAAAGCTAGCATATTTGAGTGAACCTCAGGCCGATGACAGCTACGGCAAACTTTTACTCGAAATGGAAGATAAAACATTCTTAGGTGACTTGAACAGGACTGACGACTCTCAGCTGCTGAGCGAAGACACATTCGAGTACATTCTTTCACAGAGAAATACAGTCGAACTGCTGGCACAGGAAATAAATCATCAAAATTGCTCTGCAGAAAACGACGAAAATTCCGGAGATTCTTCATGCAAAGATCTATCAAGCTCTGAAAGCAAATCAGCGATCAAGAAAAAGCCGGTCTCTTGTCAAAAGAAGCTAATGTTTGTGGCGAAGAAGGGCGTGAGTGTTCGTATCCCGTCGCCGTTTAAGAATAAAATTCTTAACGACGTGAAAAAGACAACCTCTTTCACTCGTTTTTGAATCTCAGATTCAACACATATTTTAAGAAAAAGAAACTTCACGAAGATGAAAGACCAAAACCAAGAGCTCAAAAGAGCTTCAGATGAATACTCAGATGAGGAGAACTTCAGTGATTTCATGGGACTGTTCAAGAGAGCAAAGAGACAGGAAGAAGACAGCACAAATAGAGATGTGTTTGTGCCTAAGCTAAAAACAATTAAGAAAAAGACTTTCATGAGGTCATTAGCCTCAAATAAGTTTTAAATTTTAACGTATATTAATTCAAATTTCAATTGTTTTCTTAAACTAGAACTCATCAATCACTTTCAATATTTTTTTATGATTAATTTTTTTGCATCTTTTATTTTATACAATTAACTATTAAAAATAATTTTGATAAAAAATTATAAACCTCAATTGTCACCACCATCTGCATTCAAAAACACCAAAAACCTCAATTTGAAAATCCCCTTTTTTCAGCTCCAATTTCAACGATCAAAAAACCTCCATGCTCCAAATAACCTCTCTCCATCTCCCAAAACATTCTCCTCTCTTTTCCTTCCATTCCCAACTTCAAATGATATAAATAGAATATAAAACAATAAAAACAATAAAAATGTTCTCGCTAAACGGAAAAGCAGTAAACAGCCTCCTCGAAGAGATCACAGAAGAACGGCTGCTAGAAATGCAGCGGTACAGATTCCCTTCGTTTCTGCTGCTCAGCTTGAAATAACGAGTACAAGCAGAAGTAACTTCAGGACTAAGGTAAGCCGTCTTTGGTGCTTTTATTTGGATTTATTTACTTCGGGCTTTTTACATGCCTTAATTTTACAGCCAGAATCACGGAATTTAGATAACGGGGAAGATGGTGGAAAGGCGAGTTTTGGGTTGATGGACAAGAGGGTTTTAGAGTTGATAGTTTTTCACCGAATTTTATGATTTTGGTTACTTAAAATTTTTTAGTGAAATGGGTGATTCAAAAATTTTATGAGTATTGAGATTTCTGATGTATTTTATGATCGGATATCAATTTTTTGTTGGAGGTCTGTTTCTGGATGGTTATAGGTAAATTATATAAATTTTGTTTTGTATTAGATTAACTCTTTGGAATTTTTACTAAAATTTAAATTTGTTTAAAAAAAATTAAACAATTAAATATTATCGTAAATTAAAAAATACTTTAAATGAAATATAATCACTTTATTTTTCCATCATTCACTCTTATCCATCATTACAAAATAAACCTTTAAAAAATCAAATCTTCCTTTACAAAAACCCTTAACCCTTATCTTTCTCTAAATCTTCAAAAACATATCATTCTCTTTTAATTCCCACTGCAAAATACCAAAACTCACGTAACATTTCTATAGATAGCTGAAAGTAGACGTAAAGTTCCTTCAAACCCCAACCCGACCGATCTCGAATCCCTCCTGATCAACTTCGAAGCCCAATAGTAAGTTCTTGTTCTCACAAAATACCCATTCGCTCAACCAAATCTCCACAGAACTCAACCAACAAGACATCCATCTCAATCAGATATAAACCCCTCTTCAACAGCTGCAATAAACCCCACCATATCGCATTCAAAAAGCGATCAACTCTGTGAAGCCCCCAAAATCGATATAAATCCCTAAAAACACCGAAAATCCAGAGGACGTAGTCAAACAGGAAAATAAAGAAAACTTAAAAATGCAGAAATTAAGTCCGGAATCGGTAAATAAAATTACATCGCTGAATGATGAGAATACAAAAGACGAGATGACGAAAGTTCTGTCTTCAAAGCAAGAGAACAACCACGAGTATAATGACAGAGAGGGAAAACTAAATAATCCCCGCAGCTTGGAGACTGAGTCCAGCTGCAACCACAACAACTACAGAAAATGCGATATTGAGTGAGATGAAGACAGCAAAAATATAGAAATCAAAAGTCCTTTCGAGAAAACCGATAAAACCGTATCTAAATCTTACCAAAAACCGCGTATTTTAAATAACGACTGCGGGGCGGCTGATTTTCAGTGGAATATCGAATCGAGAATATTCACGCCTGAAAAACAAGCAGAAGGCGAAAGGAAAACAAGCGAATATAAAGAGCGGAGATTTTCAAACTCAAAATATAAAACTGGTATTTTTGTGATCAATGCTCATACGATATTTAGATCGCTTTAGAGACGGTAAAAAGCACAGGCGCGAAGAGAGCCCTAGTCGAGATAAGAGGCAGTGCCACCATTCTCAAGATCACAAACGGTCACGGTAAGATTTGGAGTTTTTTATTTACGATCTGCATCATGCTGATCTTGATCGGATAGAGATGACAGGAGGGACCGACATTGATACAGACATCGGTCGAAAGATTATAGACGCAGAAGATAAATCAGATATGATAGCGATACGAGGAATTTGTGATGGTTCAGATAATATTTTAAATTTCTTAGTAAACTTTATTTTGAACGTGAAGCGGAGATTTGTCTATTTAAAACTTAACGTATTACTTATATACTCTGTTTTGGTTGAATATGCTTAAGATCTGGAATTTAAAATATCTCATTTGAGTTGAATTAAAATATATATTAGGATAAAAAATTCAATTTATTGAATGAAAAATTGTTAAATATCAAACTTATTAATAATATATTTCTGATTATTTATATTAATTATCAGTTAAAATTTTTAACCAAGCAAAAAAATATAGCTAATCAAAATATATTTAAAAGTTTACAATATAAGTATTGAACACTACGATAATTAAATATCAAAATCATCAATATCAAGATCCTGTTGGTTCCATGAGTCATCAATGACAATATCATCATCTTCAATATTCTCGGTAGTATTGTTTCCATCATTTGCCAATTTTTCATCTTGTTGTTCATAAACATTCTTATCATTGTTTTCTTGATCATCCTTATCTCACTCAATAATTTCATCATCTAATTTTTGACTGTTTATCTCTGCAAAATCATTAGTTGCTCCCCAAGATGCGAGATTTTGCAGTTCATCATCAATTTCATCCAAATCCACATCATCTTGATTATTTTCCTCATTTTTCGCCTAAATTTTTACTTGATTACCCGATTATTATTTTTAACCGGTAAAAAGAAAATTACCTCTTCTTCGATATTTCTATTATCAGCATCAGCTTGACTCTTTTCTGCATTTTCAGGTTCTTCGTTTTCTTCGTGAATATTAATGATATCTTGGTTTTCTTGATCAAGCTCCTGCTGTGCTGATTTGAGGTCTTGAGACGGCTCGTACTCTTCGTAGACCAAGTCGATGATGTTATCTTGGTCCAGCTCTTCGCTGATGTACTTGTGGCTTTCACTCTGTTCTTCTCTCGCTGAGTCTGCCTTCACTCACTAAATGGCCGAATTAGGCTTAGAACTAGATTATGCGGTGATCGTACCTCAGAGTCTGACCGCTCGTGGTCTTCAACTTGCTTGCTGCTCTCACTAATTTCTGAGTTGCAATCGAATATTTGCTGCTTGAATTGGATTTTAGGACTTGATGGTGCTGGTCATTCATTTGTGACAGATTTTATTTGGTCTTCGTCGCAGATTATTATATGCTGTTCA
>JAGYYN010004779.1:0-15723 GCA_021441665.1 Euplotes cf. woodruffi 2 WChen-2021 | reverse complement strand
TCTTCAATGTTTTTCTACACCGGCAAGTCGGCTTGAAGCTTCAACGGAACTTTCACTTGCTACATCTTCTTCGACACCTTGCTCAAGAGGATTACAAAGCAGATAAAATATTATTTATGACAGATATTGTCATTTACTTTCTTTTAATGCTCTGCACATTCATTATTGGAAAATATAAATTAATAGTTCATTTTGCCTTTCGTCTAATACCAAAGCCAGGAATATTATAGAGTACAAAGAAGCTTTAAAAAATCTGAGTACTCTTAAAAACTCACTTATCTGAAGAAAAATGATATTAGTGAGAGTTAGAGATAACCTCATGGTGAAGAAGTTTCCGAGATGGCTTTTTAAACAAACTTACAGCAGTTTTAGCAATAATTACATGAAGTAATCTTTTTGCAAGTGTCAATAATAACAAAAAGTTGTCTTAAAAGCAGATCACTTGAGAATTGATTTTAATACTCCTTGAGAAGCAACTATTGCTAAAAGGTTATGAAACCTGCCAGTTCCCCACATAAAGTCAATTTCTTTGACGAATGTGTCATCAGGGAACAAAGTGATTGTGAACCAGTTTCTTGAAAACTCAGTTCCAGAGCAACAAATTAGATTCTATTTTAACTTATCTTCGCCTATAATTAACATGAAGGACTACTTCAACCCATTGAAAAGTGCAGTGTCTCGAATATCAAGGTGAATATGGATCTATAGAAGCATTTTATCAAACAACGAGTTCTTTGAGCTCCTCTCAGCCTCTTGAAATTGCATTGAAGTCGGGTTCATCGAATGAATTATAGACTCAACAAAGGAAATTAATAAATTAACAGTTAAAGCCTCAAATTTGCAAACATTGGATTTATCATCATCTGGAGGACAGCTGAGCAGTGATTGGATCAGTAATCCAAATAAATTCGAGAATATAGTCAAGGCTCTTAGTGTATGAAAGTGAGTTAAGCTAAGCTTGAAAGAAATAGTGCTATCAAAATGCGGTCTTGATAAGCAATACGCAACGCAGTTCATTCGCAACTGGGGCCTTGTTGAAACGAAAGTTATCATTTAAAGTATCTTTCAATATTCGCAATCTTATCAGAGGTAGTAATTGAATATTTTAAATGAAGCAAGACCTTAAGATTTACTATTTCAACTTCCCGCTGCTCGGACGCTTCTTTTTCTTAGTCTGGCCTTCGGTTTTTGACTTACTAAATATAATTAAATACAACTTGCTTACCATTTGATAAGATTTAGTGTGTTGTTGGTTTGCAAAGCTGAGGAAGGGTTTGTTCTCGATATGTTATTTGCAAACCAGTTCTTATTGTGATTTTGATTTGATAACATCGCTGACTGATAATGACTATATAATAATGAAATACTCCAAGTTACTTAAAATTTATGGTTTCTTTTGATTGACCATTTGCTTCGTTTGATAATCCTGACTTTGAACCGTTGAATAAGCTTCAAGTTCGATCCTTAATTGATTTTGACTTTTGCTTATTTACCTTCTTCAAAGACTTTGTATTGCTTTCATTAAAGGCTTTAGTACTTTTCGACTTATTTATACTTTTATTCGATTTCTTTGATAAACTTCTCGATCTTTTCGTGTTACTTTGTCTTCACATTAATTGATTTCTTCTTTGCTCCTTTCGCATCAAAATTGATGCTTTTACTGATTAAGTCCTGCTTTAAGAAATTTCCAGAGAGTAGGCTTTCTTTTTCAATCTTAGTCGATCCTTGTTTCTTAATTGATCCGATTCATATAAAATCACTTGCAGCGAAGTTTTTAAACAAGTCGCTTCCAGAGTCGTAAATATTAATGCTGGCTTCATTTCTAGCAGCATTTGAATTCCATATTTGCCTAAAGTCATAATGAAAGACCGATTACTTGTTGAATCACTCGCCTTTTAGCTTTGGAGTGTAATTTGTTGAGCTTATCTGGCTAGTATTTTTAGTCCTTTTCCCCTTAAGAAAAGTACTTTTTGAGTCCTAAATATTATCAGCCTCTAGATGTAATCTTACCTTAGACAGCGACGAAATGCTTCTTAACAAATCTAGTTCTTTTGTGGGAGAAAGTAAGTTCTTCCAGTTCATGTACTCAGAGGCTCCATTTGCTCTCTTCACGCTTTTATTGCGCTTGCTGCTCGATATATTTTTGTTTAGCTGGATGCCGAAGTAATTATCGTAAATCTTCATATTTTCTACATCCAGAATTAGCTTTGGCTTTGAAGAGATTGACAGCGAAAACTGGTTTAAATCCAGCTTACCAATACTAGTGGCAGTATCGTGTGAAGCCTCCTTGTCGTTTTGCCTTGCTAAACTCTGAATGAAGCTATTGCGCTTTTGCGATTTCTTTTTACTCAACATATTTTGAGATTTATTTGTTTTTAAAACTTTTTCTTTTGCTTTTCCTATTGATACTTGACTCTCGCCTATTTTTAGTTAAACAATTTATTTATTAGTAAGCGATCAAAATTTTGGATTATTAGTAAGTGTTTAGTTTCGTACTGAATCAGGTCTTTCATCATCGGAAAAGTTGTTGTCCTTTCTTCAAGTTCATCTGTACTTCTAAAGCATTATTTCGTTGACTTACTTCATCAGGTTGTTATCGTCTGCCTTTACGAAATTGTACATCAGCTGGTTCTGCACTAAACTCACACACTTGCTGCTTGGATTCCTTTGCTCTCACGCCGTTTTATTTTTGGTTAAGTTTTTACTGCTAAACAAGTCACGTAAAGGTTATACTTTCTCATGTTGAAGCTTTCCTGCTTTTCGATTCCGCTGAGAGCTAAATTCCGGTTGTGCACGACGACCGGGCCTTTATTTGAAAAGAGAAATGTGCTTGTACGAGTCTCGATAGCTGTTAAGCTCGTCTGTCCTCTTGTACAAGTCCATGTCGCTTAGCATTTTATTGTTTATGTTCACAGAGATTGTGTTTTTGTCATCGTCTGTGATTGATAAGTCTAAGTGGAAACTAGACTTGCTCTTGTTGAAGAAATCGAAATGTAATTCATCGTCACTTTGATCTTGATCTAAGTCTTCAGACGAAGAGTCGAACTTTGGATCGTATATGTTATGTGTCTCGCTTTCAAATGATATATCGCGAAGTCTTTCCTTTTTTGTTTTGCGGAAATGGATCATTGAGAATTCATCAAGAATTCTCGAATTTAATATTTCACTATTTTCAGCAATTGGAGATTCAAATTCTTTGTTTAGTATTTTATGTCATTCGTGTGATGACTCGTTTTTCTCTTCTTCAAAATTAATTGAAGAAAATGAATTCATTTGAGAGTCATGAAGTTTATCTTCAATTTTATTTCCTTGTAGTTTTCTAACTATATTCCCTTTGTTTTCGATTATCGGCTTTGTCTTGATTGATTTTATATCAATTCTTTGTGGTTTAATACTTCACTTCGAAATACTTTGACTTTCGCTTTTGTTGAATTTCGGTAACTTTTGTATCTTATTCTGCTGAACATTTCGAGTTGATATAACATTTTTCAGTAACTTTAAGGTATGTCGTTCATGCAGTCTATACTTAACATTCTTCATATTCTTTATTTTAATGATTTTGACAAGTTGTGACTGAGCATGTTGTAAATCGGTGCACTCAAAATAATTTTTATACTTCTGATCATCCTTTTTACAACCATGAATTACAGTTAACTTATCATTATCACTACAAATCCTGACCAAAACCTTGCTTCCATCAATTCCAGCACATACAATCTGTGCGAATTCAACTGAAAACAACTTAGCATCAAAATTAAAATCAGGTTGTCTAGTATCAGCCAAAGTCTCACTATTCTCAACCTTGGCCCTTTGATTCCCCTTTCAGCCACCATTCTCAGCAGTCTTATAATCTTTCAAATTCCTTCTATTCTGCTGTTCCCTCTGTCCAGTCTGTCTATCATCCAGTTGTCCCGCTCTCTTCTGCCGATTGCCTTCAGTCTCGAAGATCTCGTGTACAAAAGAGTCTATAAAGCATAATTATGCATCAATATCTAATCCAATTCCAGATCTAAAAACAACAATGCATATAGCCACCGAATTCCCTTTGGCTTTCAGCTTTTAAAGCTGGATTAATAGCCAGATGATAAGAGATCGCAAAGAGGGATTTGAGGCAAAGATTGAGATTTAGTAGATCAAATGGGGAGAGGAAGGGAAGGGAAAGATGGCTTACCCCATGGGACTTCGGAGTGGTCGCTGATTGACTCGCTATATATGATTAGGCAGGGTTACTTCATTGACGAGAGGGAAAGAATGTGGGGGTCGGCTATATGGTTATTTTGGGGAAGTACTGGGGAAGGGGATTTCTTTGCTGAATCAGATAACATGAGTTTGGGTCGCTGTATTGAGATTAAGGGCGGGAAAGTGAGGATTTGGAGGAAATTGAAGTTGAGTTTTTGTTTTATGGAGAAAATTTATTTTAGATTATTGATGATTTAAAATAGATAGTTTTATTTAAAATAAAATCATATTTGAATATTTTTTGCAAATCAACAATTTTGTGCTTTATTTATTACTTTTACGATAATAAGTTGAAGTTTGACAAATGTTTTAAATAAAGCATAAAAAGTTACATGTTAATACACTCTGCATTTTGATAAACTATTCAATCTTTTAAATATTTGTATTAAATTGTAAATTATTTGATTAGCTCTTTACATATGCTTTTAAAATAGCAGCGGTCTAGTTTTATTTATCCATCTTAGAATACAATATATAAAGACTAATAAAAGTCTTCAAAAAGTTACGAGTTCTTATTTTATAATAAATCTTTCATTTAAATCAAAGTATATCAATAGTAATCTCACTAAAAAAGTTTATTAGCGCCTCAGATACTATTTTTGCCAAACAAGAAAGTAATCAATTTCATTCCTTCAATGTATACTAAAATTTTGCAATCTTACAAAAACTTTTACAAAATACAAGTAAAACAGTGAAACTATCTAAAACATACCTGTTGGAGCCTGATGTATTTGTTGCACGTGTTGTTTGCTAGTTGCCATTATAATTATAAAATTCAATTTAAAATATGAATTACAACCTGGCATCTCCAAATACCCTCTGCACCCAAATATAACATAAACTCTACAAAAACAAGCCCTAAATTTTTACTCCCGCCTTCACATCAAAATTTAACCATCGGTTATTTTAATTTAAAATAATCGGAAAAGCTAAAAAGATAGTGAAATATTAGCATATTGAAGTATTTGTTTTTTAATGAATTCAATATAATTGAAAATCAGCGAAAGTAGGATTTACGTAATTAGTTGTATTAATTTACATGAGGTTTCGATTGCAGTCATTAATTATTTGATAATCGCTAGTTTCTATTTAAACTAATTACTGATACTGCATCTATCAATTTACTAGCAATCGCTGCTGTTAATTTAATATCAATCGGCTGTTTAATTAATATATAATATAAAATCACAGTATTTGAAACGACATAATTTAGAGGAAATACAGCAAAATTACGTAGAGAATCGAGCTGAATTATAATCGATAATTTTTGATTTAAATTGGTTATTATCTTTATATGGTCGATATATTTATGTAGTGTATTTATTAATATTATTGAAACTAACAATTCGAGCAATAATGGATTGATGCTATTTTCTGTATTGCTCTTGTATCAATATTAAGCTTAAGCAAGACCGAATAGTTGTTGACAAATGAAATCAATTGATTTGATTTCCGCCTAAAATTCACTTATTAATTACTCTATCATGGTTGCTTCTCAAATGTTAAAATCGATTGATTTTGATGTCAACTTCCTGTCAAAATACGACGTGTCGTGGTTATGCTCCAGCTGAGGAACGATTGGAGGGATCAGCTGGAACAACGGACTTATTTCATCAGTATTTTCTATATAAAATTTTGATTTTCGTTTGTAAATTTGATTTGCGAATAAGTTTTGAGTGATTTAATTGATATGCTAAAATTGCTGTAATTTTGAGGACTTACGCAAATTCAGTTTTTCATTTGTATCTTCCATATAAGAACCATTAATCTTACCTCTAACTGTCCGGCATTTATTGGATGGGCTGTCTTTGAAGCTCAGAGAGAAGGAAAAATGGTCAGATTTCGATATTGACTCCCAATCCACATTACTAAAGAACTCGTGATTATTTTATTTCGAATAAATCATTAGGTTTTGATCCGAGTCTGATTTCAGGGTTGATTTCGAGTAGTTTTAATAGCAAATCCTTGGCGCTTGGAGAGAATCAGTCTTGCATTTCAGCAGGACTCGTTCATATGTCTTCAAACATTTCTTTGCAGCTATTATTTGCTCTTAGAAATGGGTACTTTCCAGATAGCAATGCGTACATGACGACTCCGAAGCTCCAGAAGTCAACGCTTTTACCGTAAGAGCTTTGACTGATTACTTCAGGAGCGAGGTACTCAGGGGTTCCTCAGAAAGTATCAGTCTTTGAAATATTTCTCTGTTCGCAGTCATCGTTTAAATTTTTAGCGAGGCCAAAGTCAATAAGTTTTATGTGTCCTTGGCTGTCTAAAAGAATGTTCTCCAGTTTGAGGTCTCTGTACACGAACCCGATATCGTGGATGTACGAAAGCGCGAGAAGGATCTCGACAAGATAGAATTTAGCATCTTTTTCAGTAAACCTTTTCCGCCGGTTTAAATGGTATTTTAAAGTTCCTCCATTCGCGAACTCCATTACGAAGAATATTCACGGTCACTTGTCTGGTTTATTTATTTTTGGAACTGGAGCTAAGACTTTATCAAACTTATTAAGACTCCCAGGATACGAGTCAAGCATGCTTATTATGAACGGACATCTGGATGTTTTCAATACTTGGAATTCTGATTTTAAATGTTCAATGCTTTTCTCAGTTCTCAATAGTTTTCTTTTAATTATTTTGATTGCGAAGTAATCGTCTTTTCAATTCTATTAAAATTTTAACACAATTAAAATTCAGTTGTAAATAAAAATAGCAAAGGGAAATTAAATAATAAAGGCTAATGTGAAGAAAATAGTTTACATTAAGTCCTTGTGCCAGATATACATCTCCAAATGCTCCTTGGCCGATAATTTTTTTGATTCAATATTTGGAGCTGATTCTTCACCCGTGAGTGATATCTCAGCTGAAGCTGCTGCTCCTATAATGATAATCTGCTCTGGACCTAACATAAAAATATTTTTTTGAGACACAGCCTGGTCTCAGCATCGATGCAGCAGTAATAAAAGATTGGTTAATTAGCAGGTGTGACTAGCCGATGGATATGTAGCCCCTGTGACTAGTGCTCAATTACCTTTTAGATAGATCACTGTGCGTGTTCGTCTTTGCAAATCACAGGCCTCCCATACTCAATATTATATACTAATATTAGCTTTGTTAAAAAGAAGGATCGATTTGATTCAGAGAGAGTCGAAGGTGAAGAGCAGCTTGGGTGTTTTTGAATCGCTTAAATATCACGTTTGCAACGTACGGATTGATGTGCTTTAATTTTTTTAATACTGATAATTTTGGATTGAGATTTTTAATACGTCAATGAGTTATTTAAATGAATTTGTAATTTTAAATTTTATTATTGTTTTTCTTTTCATGATATAATTTATAAAATTCTGTATCAAAATATTGCGATAAAAAGACATCAACTCCGTTAACAAATGCTTATACAGATATAGTGTATGATTGCCCACTAAATACTTTTTTCTATATATATATATAAAATCCGATTACAATCTACCTATTCCTATTTATCATAAAAATATATTTTTATTTTAATTTTTTAGTCTAAATCAAATATGTAAGTTAAATGTAGGTAAAAAAAATAATTAAGAACAAAAATAAATATCATATTTCTCTCACAATATGTGCGTATTTCCAGACGATAAAACTTTTAGTCGTCGATCGGCACCAACTACGTCGTGAATTAATCGATATATAATACTAAAAAATCTGTGCTTTTGCAGTGAAGATGAAAAGATGCAAAAACTGATTTTATGACAAAAGTTCTAAAATCGATTCATTATTGATTAAGAATGAAATCACTGTTTTGAAAATAAAGTGAAATGAAATTTTTATTTTTTTTTTGCTTAAAAAACAGTAATTACGATAAGTACCCTCTAATCCTGAAGAGGATGAAAGAAATAGAAAACTTAATTATTTTTATTTCGTATAGAGTCCAATAATATTTAATTTAGATGTGTGAGTATTTTAGAATTAAAATTAATATTTATTTTCATTAAACAATAAGTAAAATTATAAAAAATAAAACAATAAAAAAAAGTCTAAAGATTTAGAAACTTTAAAATAATTAAATGTATGTAAGATTTAAAAATAAAAGAAGTACTTTTGACTTATCATAAAAAATTGGGGAGTTGAAATTGAAATATATTGAATAAAAATTAAAATTAAAGTAAATTCATAATGGCTTCATCTTAAATCTGCCTAATAAGAAATCTTTAGAGATCGTATTAAAAATGTGTTATCAAAAAAAGAAAACATATATTTATACCGAAATATTTTTTGATTTTAAAAACTGATTTTATCTTGAAATAAAACAGCTCAAGATTATAATAATAGAAATGGAATTCGACTTCAATGTGCCAAAATGCTGCAAGTGTAACTCCAACGGTTACGGGTACGTTTCAATATCCGATCTCGATGAAAGCAATCCATCTCGCTCGGGCATTGAATTCCCCGGCCTTGTGACTAAAGTGAAATCCGCCATGAACAAAGCAAGTTGTCGGAGCCAAGGCAAGTACTTCGATAAGGAGACAGCAAAGCAGCTGTTTTCAAACCCCATCGAGGACTACATGGAGTGAAAGTAACAATATGTTGTTTTTCAAAGCATTCGGAGGCTCGACTCACTCAGTGCAGAGCTATCAGTCAACATCGAAGCCGTATTACGATGATTTCGGAGATGACTTATTCAATTATCCAGAAGAAGAGTGAAATCACACATCGGTCATTACGAAATGCATTTGCTATATGAGCACAGTCGATGTCAAGTTTTCGTTTCCTATTTTTGACGACCGACAGATGATTATAGAATCCACCTGCATCCTGGACTTCTTCGTGCATGAGGACTGCCAACGCAAAGGCCATGGGACTCAGTTGATGAAGTATATGATAAAGATCAAAAAGATCAAACCACGAAAAATTTCACTTTACCAGCCGAGTAAATCAATGCTCAGGTTTATGAAGAAAAATTATGGGCTTACTGAGAGACTTAAAGAGTCGCTTGATGTCTATACTTACTTTGATATCCTTGGGAAGCCAGGTGACCCAGAACAGAAGTAATTTATATTTTGTGATGACTCGTGGCTTTGATATAGTCAACTTTTGATAAATTGATTAGTATTAAGTTCTCGATCATACTTCAGTTCCTTTTATTTTAAATATAACTAATTGGCTTCAAAAATAGATTTGACCTGTACCAAAAGAACATCAAATACCAAGAGGAGCTAAGACGTAAACCGAATATACTTGAATATGGAATAATTTCAAACGCTGGGAAAAAGATTGTTTCAAATACTCCAAGTTTACCAAAAACTAAAACCTATGCAAATCTTCTAGACAATGGATTTGCAAAGCCTTTAATATCAAGTAACTCAAAGCCAATAAAAACAGACAATCTATCGGCTTTTGTGCATTCAAAATAAGTAAGTTCATTTTTTGAAGCATTTTAATAGAGAAAAACCGAATTGTATCAAAAACAAAAGAGAAATTTTTGTGAAGGAGTCGCTCGATGAGATCCTCAAGCCGATAGTAAAGAAAGAAATGAGGCACGACCCGAACGACCTGTCTAAATACTACACTTCGTTTATGTACAAAGACCAAAATGCGTTGGATGTGCCGATATCAGTATTAAAGTAACGAATGTTGCATTACTTTCATAGGCCATTGCAGGCTGAAGAGCAGCCTCGGGACTTATTTCAAAGCATCCTATTCAACCCCGACTTTATTGCATGTAAGAAGCCTAGTTTCAGCATATAGTTTCTAAAAAGAAGCAAAACGAAGTAATGCAAAGTCTGTATTTGACCAAAGGCTTAGGAGCTGAGAAATATAACGGCGAGGATTTAAACGATCCCCTGTATCATAAGTCAGCAAAAGAGCTTGAGACGATAAATAATCGGTATAATGCAACTAAAACTAAAATTTTAACTTTGAGAGAAGAAATGGATATGCTTGGCGATAGTACTAATAAATACCTCAAAGCAAAAATGACGGACTTGAGACTGTCGCATACTGATCGATAATTATTATCCTTTCAAACTTAGATTTCTTGAAATTTAATATTTAATTTACTTATTTTTATATTGAAATTTTCTCAAGAAATTGGTTTATTAATAATGAAAAAAAAATTATTTAAAAACATCAAAAATATTATTTTAATTAGTTTTTGTTGTTTTCGTAGTATATTCATATTTAATATTAATACAACATTTGATGATTCGAAATGTTGAAATTAAGCTTGTCTACTGGTCATTTACACATCCAGCTTGGATATAGTCAATGATCTCTTTATTGTACTCTTTATTTTGCTTTAAAAACCTGTCCATTATTTAAAATAATTAACCCCTCCCCAAACTCGAGGTACTTCATGAAGCAAGTAGATTTGATTTTGCCTAAAGCTAGTAATTAAGTCCATACCGGCTTGAATTTGCTTGTTAATCTCAATCAGAATCTTTTTGATTATCGTGGTCGGCAGGAAATCAATCGCGTGGGAAAGCATGATGATATACGAGTGGGTGGTGTTGTGAGACTCAAACAAAGCAACAACACTCTCACATAGTTCTTTGACCTTTTTGTTCCTCTGGAGCTCTTTGTAGTACGAGTCAAGCAAGGTGATTCATTCCGTTCAGAATATATTTATTTTGCTATCTGATTTGAAATCAGATGAAATAAACGCAATTCATTTGCCGATGTCTTGCTTCAGGTTGAAGTTCTTTAGATTATGCACATGCACGATTCTCCAAAGGTTCATTTGCATAATTGACGGCATGTCGATTGATTTACGCAGAACGCTAAGAAATATTTTATCGATTAAGCTATAATTTTGGACTTTGATGTTATATCAGATGTACTGCATTGTCTCTGGAGTTATATTTCGCAGAAGAATGTTGAAGTACTGTTCATTATCCATAAATTCACTCGGTATCAGTAAAGGAAGCATTCTGGTTATTACATCAACAGCTTTGTACATTTGAAAGGACTCTAATGTAAGCAGATCGTTTGTGATGCTTGTTTTGATGTCGAATTTTTCTTCGTTCTAAAGACAATAAACTTTTGATATTACCTTGACAATCTTTTTATAATCGATGTAGATCTATAGTGGTTAGAGTCAGTAATAGTATTTTTAGTGCTTAGCATACATTGATCATTAGCCTGCTGATTTTATCTCGCATCACATCAACATCTTCGCTTGTTGAATTCCACCAGTTGTTGAAGATGTAGTATAGTATGAGTCCGCTAGATTTTTAATCATTTTGTGACTGAATATTTGATATTTTACCTGTAAATCGGAGATTCTTCATTTAGATACATTACTAAGTAGAGCACTAAATCACGGTGTTAAGGAGTACTTGAAATCTACTTACAAGCTGATTGGTTTATGTTAACTTGTGAGTACTTTGATACTAAAAACTCCATGCATTCAAGACAATTTGAAGTGCATTCTTCTCCAGTTTGATCTCTAAAAACAGTTAATTTGCTTTATTACAAGTTTAAATAGTCTTGGTTGAACTGCGTATGGATTAGAGAGCAGAACTTAGGAATCCATTCTTTATCCTACGATATGTCAGTGGGTTTAAATAAACTTTAATACCTTCGAGCTGATTATTTTTATCTTCGTGTTGAACACATGGTATTTCTCATACTCAGTTAATACGTTATTTAACGAGATATAAGCTGGTTCTTCCATCAGTCGATTTATGATTTCTTTAAGTCCAGAGTACGTTCAAAATACCTGGTTTGAAAGGAGATCATTACAAATCTGCCTGACTTTTTCTCTATTTCCTTCGTTCAATATTGAGCTCAAAGTCATCATCAATATCGAGATCTTCAAGTGAGCTGTTGATATTTAAAGACTGTTCAAGCCTGACAGCTGTATGAAATTAAGCAGCACAGAGGTACCATTGCTTTCTGAGTCATCCATATTCGCATCTAAAGCGCTTCCATCTGGGCCTTCTGTAAAGTTTTCTTTTCTGACTAAAAATAAAACTATAGCATTTACGATATTTTTCTTCTTCAATCGAATCAAGAGGAGACTTGTGGTCTAAATTGTCCATTTCAATTTTTGAATCTTCAGTAATTACAGATTCATCTTTCATATCGTAGTCTTGGTTGTTGAGAATATTCATTTGTTGGTTGGCAAGTTCGTTATCGCTTGCCTCCGGCTCTTCGACTATATCACAGACTCAGACAGGTTAAAGTTGCAGAATTACTATCGATTAGCTCTTTTAAATGCTTCGCCAAATATTCTGAATTATTGTATTTTCCTTTGATGAATAGTGCCTTTAGTGGTTTTGGGATTACTTGTTTATCCTCTCAGTCAAGGAAAGCGTCTCGAATGCAGCTGAAGTACTTTTGTGAGAATCCAACGAAGAACTTTTCAGCTAGCTGCATCATGTAACGGAAGATATAGTCTCCGATTAAGTTTTCAGAAATTGAATCGCCATTTGTTCCATCTATAGATTGTTACTGTGTGTTACCTGTGAGTAAATTGATGTATCACTTGTGTTGTGTAGTCCTCCCGCTGATATTGTTCCACATGATGAGCATCGCTGGTTCAACATACATTATTCTTTGAGACTCTCTATTAGCAAAGATTAAACTGCTGCTTACTTGGAATAGAACAGCCAGTCGAATGTAAGGCTGTTCATTGCATAAGACAGCGCGAGGACATCTTTAATCGACACAAGCAGATGATTGATCACTTCCCAGCGTTTAGTCTTCTCCGATGCTAGCTGTTCGTTCGTCGGGTGGATATTAGTCACGATGTACCTGATAATATCTCCAAAAATCATTTGATCGTCTCACTAAAATATGAGGGACCTGCTTACTTTATATTTTGAGATTATCCACTGTAAATATCTCGGCGCATTTTTGGATTTTACATTGTTTATTATGTAATTTAGCTTCTTTTCCAGGTTGAGTGGAATAATTCATGACACAAACGGATCGAATTCAGGTAAATTTGTATTAGGCGACAAAACGTCATGAATGTACAGCGAATCAGTGTCGTTTTTAATCTGTTTCAGCTCTCTTAAAATAATCGGGATCCCGTGGACATTTGAGACAAGAGGGATGAGTCTGAAGAGCTCTCTTCCTGATTTCAGTCATTCTGACCTGCAGTTTTGCCATAGGCTCTGAATCAAGCTGACTAGTGAGTTTCTGATTTCATTAAATTCGCTCATCGTTGAGTATTCAATGACCTATTTGTGATTGTGAATTAACTCTACCATTCTAAATGACTTGAAAAATGCGAATCTCGGCAAATTATTCGCAGATACCACCCACTTGATGTTTCTGAGGAACGAGTTGATAAGTTCATTGACGATGTAGATCTAAATTATCAGCTAAATCATTACATATGGCGAATGGCGACATCACGGAATCGTCTTCAGTATTAGCGTGTATACGTCAGGAAGTTTGGATATTTTATACTCTGTGAGCTTTTCGCACAGCAAAAGGATTCTCCTCCACGTTTCTTCAAAGAAGTCTTCGTATACTTCTGAGATCAACTAGAATTGTGTTATTAAAATTAAATTTTGGGCTTGACTGCTTACGAAATTGAGAACCTCTCAAAGGTGCATGTAATTGTCTCTGACGATGTTTGTGATGTAGTGGAAGTAATTGCCGAAGTCGTTTGACTTCAATAGGATTCCGTATACCAGCCCTGCTATTGTTTTGTTATGTTGCGAAGCATCTGAAGATACTCTTGTCTGCAATATTTGCTGCTTCTCCATCTCGGATGGATACTCTTCGAGATCTCGAATGATTTCTTTGTAACATTGCAATAGTCCCTGTATATGATTTCTAATGCCTTACAAGTTCATAGTCTGACGGAAGATCCCAAGGCTGGTAGTTGCACAATGAGAGATTGGGGTTAAAGCCCTCTAAAATAGTTATTTTTCAGCTCAGTTTAAAATCCAAAAGACTCTACCTCATTTGTTTTCATGCTGCATTTCGTCCATGTTGCTAATATTTCAATCCTTTTCAATAATTTATAATAAAAATTTGATTATTCTATAGATTGAAATTAAATCGGGTTGAGCAAACAGATTATGATTTTAAACTTATCAATTTATGCAAAGGTCTTCTTTGTCATAATATTGAAAAAGTCGTCTGGTGACACACCTCCATCTCCATTTGAGTCGGCTCTGTCAATCATTTCTTGTAGTTCTTCTTCAGTCATGGTCTCTCCGAGTTCTCTAGCAACTCTCCTGAGGTTTTTGATAGTGATGAGGCCAGAGTTGTCGTCATCAAAGAGTCTGAACACCTTTGAGATGTCCTCTCGGGTGTCCTTGTCGCTCATTCTTGCAGTCATCATGTCTAAGAATTCTTCGAAGTCGATGGCTCCAGTTCTGTTTTTGTCGAGGTCCGAGATCATTTGGAAAATGGTCTGGTTCTTAGCTTCAAAGCCTAAGCTTTGCATCGCTGCCTTCAATTCCTTTGGATCGATCGTGCCTGAGCCGTCAGTGTCGAAGAGGTCAAATGCTTCTTTGATTTCTTCAACTTCGTCCTCAGTGAGGCCTGGACGAGTGTACCTAGAGGGAAAGTTAGCCGAGTCAACATTGCCGCTAAAATTTAAATTCTTCGCTGCACAAAAAATCGATGCTGATCGAATGCAAATCGGATTTACTTATAAATTTAAAAGTAGTTTGTTAGTTAGAATCTAGTGAAATGACCGTTTTGCTAAAGATTTAATTTAAATTTCGATTTGCAACTTTTTAGCAGCTTTATTTTGTAACTAATCAAAGGATATTTTAAATAAAATCAGCATCTATTCATCTGAAACTTCTAGTTTCCACAATAGATAGCTTTGAGTGAGTACTCAAAGCAATTATATAAAAACTTACTTGTTTGCATTGAACTTCGAGAACTTTCCTTGCGATGACATATTGCAAAATTTGAAATTTTATTACAAAAACAAATACAAAATTCATTTAAATATTAAAGATTGCGCATTCAAATTCATTAAATAAATTGAATATCATCACGACAAATATGAGTACAAACAAAAGAACGATCAAGAGTGGTTTCAAAGCGGTCCAGTCGCAAAATGAATGAGCAGTAAGTCTAAAATACTAGTATTGCCGGTAGTATTAAATCCAACTTTATTAATCAATTTATTATTTACCCGTTAAATCCTTATAACTCTTACGGTTTAAAGTTTCAAGTTCAGTGCTTATATTATACCAAGAAATCTTGATTGCTTTTATGGTAATCTTGAGGAAATCTTCACAAGTCTTACTAATGCTATCTTTTCTCTTAGTACAAACTACTTCTACTTGATCCATTCGAGACTGCTTATTTTGAATGCTGAGTTTACCTATCATCAGCTCAGATTTACTGCTTTCAATCGATTTAGCTAAATATTTTTATTTAGACCCACGGAATGAATACTATCGGAGAATCCAACACTGTATTTAACCAAGATTACTGTGAACAGCTCAACTCGGTTTCTTCTTACTATGATCCATGGATCAACTCAGTTGGAACTGGATTTGCATATCCTCACAAGTGGAGCTA
>JAGYYN010004777.1:0-10352 GCA_021441665.1 Euplotes cf. woodruffi 2 WChen-2021 | reverse complement strand
TAATCTTAATCCAAGACGAATAAAATTACAGATATTATTTACTATTTTTACATGTAAATTTTATTTGCTGTTTTAGTCTACTACATAAAGTTATTTTTGGCTAAAAGGGCGATTATTTATTAAGGAATTGTAAAGGAAATCCATTTGGAAAAATAAATCTATTTTTATGATTGATTCGAGACCGGTTGATATATACACACAAAAAATTTTTTAAAAAATTAGTATTTGGTTATTACTGACTTGAATTGTTGAAAAATACTTTATATTAAATTATAATTTTACTGATGCAATAAAAAAATTAACTATTAAATATTAATTATAATTATAATTTTTAACACAAAATAAGCTAAAAAAGTATTTAATTTGAGTGAAATCTAATTATATAAATTTTAATAAATGGAAATTTCTCGTCAGATTTCGAATTTAGAACTCATTTTGAGTAAACTTAAAAATAAAGCAAATTATGTTGAAGAATTCGGTCTCCCGATATTAGACTTGTCCTTTAATATCCCGGTTCCTGAGAAGTATGCTCACCAAGTTATTTCGAAGTCGAATATTGACACCTCCAGTGTTTTTAGTGGATTTAAAAACTCAACAAAAACTAAAAACGTTATCGTATTAAAGAAAAGTCCTTCTCTGGTTGAACTAAGCAAGAAAGCCGTCACCAATAACATCGATGTCGCAGAAGAGCGCAGTCACGAGACTATTGGGTTCAATTTAACTGAGGATGACAACGGGCTTTTTGATTCGAACAAAAAGCTAGGTAATTCACCGAATAAAAATAGCCAGTTGAGCTTAGATAACTCAAGTCGACCAAAAGTCCACCAGTCAGAAGATCGACCAAAAAAGACGAAAGCTGAGGTTGAGCATATCCCGATTTTACAGAGATTAGAGCAGTATCAGTGTATTGTCGAGCATCGTTACAATCCTCGGACGAAACGGACGAATAAAGTCATCATTTGCAAATTCGAAGGATGTGGAAAGGAATTTAACAAAACATGGAATGTACTCGACCATTTTAAGACTCTATCTGCACTAATAAATCAACACAATCCAAATTAAAATATCCAAACTTCAGATCCCGCAGATTTTAAGACTCATACTGGTGAGAAACCATACGAATGTAAATGCTGTAAGAAAGCATTCACGCAGAAGGGGAACCTAAATAAGCACATAGCACTGTATTCAAAATGCCGAGATTTTTTGCAAAGCATTAGTGAATAACCCACCAAAATGCACCATTTAAATTGTACATAAACATAATTTTTAACTAAGTTCTATTGGATGAAAGGACAAAGGGTATTTAAGATTATTTTACCTCGCATCAGCTAAATATTTATAATTAACTAAGCTTTTTTTATATTTAAATTATGAATTTAACAAATTAAAATTTTCAATTGCAAATAGTGAATAAGCATATTGAAAATCAAGTGATTAGAGATTATGAAAGAAATTAATATCAATGGAAGCAAGTACAAAAAATAGCGAATAAAATGAAATATTTAAACCCTAAGTAACCTCAGTGTGAATGATAATGACTAAGAACAAAGTGGAGATGCTAATGTGGGTTTATATAAAGCACAAAACAAAAGAGAAGAGGTTATTTTTTGTTAATTCTTGAATAGAATTTATTAATTCAAATGTATTTAACCACCGAATCCGTAGAGGGTCTTTCCTTGTCTCTTGAGGGCATAGACAACATCGAGGGCAGTTACGGTCTTTCTCTTGGCGTGTTCAGTGTAGGTAACTGAGTCTCTGATGACGTTTTCCAAGAATCCCTTAAGGACAGCTCTGGTCTCTTCGTAGACGAGAGATGAGATTCTCTTGACACCTCCTCTTCTTGCTAATCTTCTGATGGCTGGCTTGGTGACTCCCAAGATGGTCTCTCTAAGAGCCTTCTTAGCGTGTCTCTTAGCTCCGACCTTTCCGTATCCTTTTCCTCCTTTTCCACCTTTTCCTCTTCCTGGCATATTTATTTAAACTTATTTAATTATGATTAATTTTCGTTTAAATACACAATCGACGAAATTAAAAATCCAAATCTTGACGAGATAAATCGATTTGATTGGTTGGACTCGATTCTTTCGTAATTTAGCACTTCTTTTCCAAAATAGAGCCAATTTGGATTCCCTTATTAGACCACCGCAGCCAATCAAACGCGAGATTCGGACCCAGACGCAATCAGATTTGCCTTCCCTCCATTTTTGCATCCGCCAAGACGCGCCTTCGCCATTGGGGAGTCGAGGAGGATGGCGGGTTATCTAGTTGTGCAGAGTCAAAGCTTTTACTTGTCCCGCCTTAATGGAGTTGGGGTTAGTTTAACACTAAAATCTTGCGATTTTTGTTCAAATTCTGATTAAAATCACAACGATTTTCGACATTTTCAGAGCACTGGCTCATTTTCAAAAGAAGTGTGCAACCTAAAGACTCTAATCGAGATCTAAAACTCACTTAAAGTTCGATTTGGGACTTGTTTGATTCAAGAACAAGTATTTAAGCGGTCGGAACCTTACTGGCTAGGTCAAACGGACTACAAGGATGTCATGCTTTCACAGACGAAAAGACGCGGATAGTAAATTTTATCAAGTGTGGAAGCCAGAACTAAACCAAGAGACCTAATATCATCCGAAATAACATTGATAAATTCAAATTTTGGCTCTAATTGTATTTCGTCATATTTACAGGTAAATTCAACGACTTTTTACTGTATTTTACGAATGATTTTGAAAGACTCTAAAAATAATAGAAACATCGTAAAATCGCAGTATTTCCTCAAAAACTTGTTCAATTTGGAAACAACTTTGAACCAGTAGTTTTCTATATAAGTTCTCTGTATTTCTGAACCCAGTTTTGATTTGCTAGCTTTTAGTATAATTTCGAAGAACCCAAATTTAGATTAGTCAAGCGCATATGAAAGCTGGTATCGATATTACAACGTATGTTGTCTTTATTTACTTGCAGACTGTTAGTTGACTCAATAAGGTCATCAAACATCCATTTTTAGCTTGTTCTCAGATCACAAGTTTTCTTACAGTCGGTATGTGACTCAAAATATTAGAGAAAATCAGCTCTGGCTAGCTGAGAGCTGTCTTTAAAGAATTCAAATTAATTATTAATAAAATTTATTCATAAATAGAGCTTATCAGCAGGTTCTGTGTCGATTTCACCGTCCAATCGTGCAACACTTCGATTATCAATAATGCTGTTTACCAAGTGTCAGTAGTGGCTAACATCCAGTGATAAAATTACTGTGTTTTAGAGCAAAAATTCGTATTTTTAATAATCTCCTCTGAACCGACTCTGACTAAAAGTATCATTTTTATTAAATCAAGCACTAACAGTCATTGCCATTTTCTGTTATTGTTTTGCTAACAATGGTAACAAATTTCAATTCCTATTTAAATACGTTTTATTCCTTCCGGATAAAACTGCGAGCTTTCTCAATGCGTAATTGTTCGAATGGATCGAGTTATCGAAGAATACAGAGAATTACTGTATTTTTGTCGGCTGTTAAAACTAGTCCTCACAACTGATGTTTATAATCCAGAGAAAGCTGCTGTCACATCGAGCTCTCACATTAATAAAGATGTAAATTAGCAAATATTACTGTATATTCCTTCACACTCAATTTGGATTCAAAAGTGGGCCTGCGTGATCAGAAATCGCCTCCACACTTCTTAAAAGTGTCCAGGGTTGTCTATATTGATCTTCCGACCGTTTTCTGAGATTTTGAGTGGAAAAGAGAGATCTTGAGTTCCGAGCATTCTGATAGATGGCTGCTCACTTCTCGCAGAATAGTTGGACAAAGATGTTTTGTTTAACTACTTAGAAGTGTTGAGCTCAATCTGTATTTATTTAGTCTTCAAACATCCTCTGCTATAGAATTGCTATATTCATTCTATAACAGTAGTGTGCAGTCTCTTGGTGTCTCCAGCCGCCCACTCCGCTCACACGAGAAGGCTCCGTGTGCGTCAGAGTCGAAGCTGATGGTAAAATTCTGGTATTAAAAATACCAATTCGAGATTATTAATTAAAATCTGAAAATCGGTCATTCGATAGGATTGTTTCGAGAAGTGTGTTTTAATTTCTCCAATCAAAAGTCAATATTTTTACAAATTAATCTGAAAATCCGTAATTTTTAGATTGCTTTTGTTTCGATTTAAAAGAGAGATCCTGTAGTGGGTTTGGAGAAATTACTGCTAAAAACTGGTATTTCGATGATTTTAGACCCTCTTGACTACAATAATCCTAAACCCCATTTGTATTTAGTCACTAAATTTATGAATAAAAAATGGAGCTGGAATCGTAAAATTTCAAATTTGGATTTTGAAGCTATATTGCTGAGTTTTTACTCGATCTTTGCAACCATTAATTCTGATAAAAAAATGCATTTAAAACGATTGAAATTATCGTGAATAATAGACTTAATTAATATGAATTTTGATCTGAAATTTAAATATTATTTATCTGAAATTCGCTTAGAGAGCTAGAGTTTTTTAATTCAAACGTCACGTTCTTGTGCGTTTTGTATCTCTAATCAAACTAGACTAGCTATTGTTCTTCGCTTTAGTGCTAAAAACGATAAATAAGAAGAAAAGCGCAATAATGCAGATTTTAAAACTTGATTTTGCAGTTATAAGTTACAGTCATCTGTGTATTTCTGCTTTTTCTATATTATTTAGATAGCTTCTGTATCGAATTTAGAGATTGAACAATATTTGGTCATGCTATGAAATGATGCTCCATTGTTAAAGCAGATCAAGATTCAAATAAATGATTAATATATTTCCAATGCTCATTTGCATGCTTGATATTATTATCAATATAAAATAATAATTTTTTGGTTACATTATATAAATATCATATAATTTAAATTTTTATTTATAATTCACTTGTTATTTAAAGATACAAAAATAATTAATTTGCATCACAAGAATATTTTTAAAACTAAAAAATAATAAATCTGGGTTTATTTTAATCTACCAATAAATTTACCCCAATTTTTTATTTTAAATTAATAAAATATTGATTTTAGTAATATGGCATTATACCAAAAATTACCGGAAAGCGACGGTAATGCAATTCCAAATATCACGAATAAAAGCGCGATTGACTCATCTCTCGACATCGATCCAGAAGTCCGTAGGAAGTCAAACGCTCCAGCACTAGGTAAGCATTCAATATTCCATTTCTCATACAATTTATTCCAAAAAACAGCGTATTTCGTGAACACCTCTGCTTCAGCAATCCCTTATATCATTTCAAAAGTTGCTAATAAAATCCCATCGTATCAGCTCCTTGAAACCTTAAAAATATTAAAAAGTATTTTAAAATGCCACAAAAAAGGAGGCGTCAGCTAGATTATTTTGTTACCAACAGCTGTTTGCTGGCTGTAAGACACCACGCGAGGGAAAGGCAGAGAGTTTTATTAGGCAGTGCTGTTGAGGGTCTCGAAAACCATCAGAAATAATTCGGAAATATAGGGGTTAACTATGTAAATCCAACTGATACTAGCCGACATGAGTCTGAAGTATCACAAGGTAATTATATCACATTAGGAATTTACTATCGGCCATGGGGTTAGCAGCGACAAACGCCTGGTCTTGGAAAATTGAAATTTTATGTGTTCTTTGAACTGGGGTCTACTAGGTTTTTATGGTAACTGAGATTCAATTTTAGATGCTGTGAAGAAAGAAACTATAATAAATAAAGAATATTCTGAGTCTTTTGTAAAGAACAATAAGAATCTCAAACGACAAAGTAATGAGTCTGAAGTTGAAGAGTTTGAGTATCGCCCTTCGAACAAGTATAGTAGAAGTAGTGATAATAAGAAGGCTGATAAAAGCAATAATTCGAAAAATTTTAACCAAAGCAGCAGTAATAGCAATATGAGATCGACAATACCGATAAACCCGTACTTTGCTGATGTAATTGAGCTTATTAAGTCAAGAAATTCAAAAATGATTAAAGAACTTTTGGAGGAAGAACCACATCGATTTTACGAGTCTATTGACAACATGGAGAAAACTATCCTTCACTATGCTTGCGAAAAGAACAATTTTGAACTAGTCAAAATCATTATCCAAAATCTATTCGATGGAATTAAAATGATCGCATCACAGAGCAAAATGAAGAATCATTTGACTCGAATGGAGTTCATAAATAAGCAGAATATTGACGGTCTGACAGCAATTCACTATTCAACATTTCGCGGTAATATTGAAATCATTCGGTACCTGATCGACCACGGAGGTAACCCGTTTATTAAAGACTACGATGGACATAATGTGATTCACATTGCAGCTCAAGGAGACAAAGTAAATGCAATATACTACTTCATCAAGAACTTTAACTTTGACGTAAACGACAGAGACACCAAAGAATCGTCTGCACTTCACTGGGCCGCTTATCTAAATAAAGAGGTCTCGCTGTCGTACCTGATCGCATGGGGCGCAAACGTCAATGCCCAGGATCTCGAAAAGAACACACCTTTGCACTTAGCAGTCCTCACTTCAGAAGCGATCAAAGAAACGAGGTGAGTCAAGATCTTGCTTCTCAAAGGAGCCAAAAGAAGCATCAGGAATAATGAAGGACTCACTGCACGACAACTCGTAAAGCGCGGAGATATGGAGAAAGAGCTGAATAGTATTTTAAAAGAGCAAAATTACTGATCGTGACTTATGCTCAAAGTGCCTTTGACAAAGATTGAAAGAAACGAGAGAACCGTTGTTTTCTTCATACTACTTTTTATCATAATGAATACTATCAATTGGCTGTTCATTATGCCGGTTGATGAAAACATGACGAAAATATTTTCGATTACTTTTGCAGTCGCAGACCTCCTTCTCCTGATCTCGTTTGCATGAGCAGCATTAGTAAATCCAGGGTATATTGAGCGAGATCCGAATATTGATTTCCAGCAGTTGATCGATACAACAGATCCATACAACATATGACCAGATTGCAAGATCATTCGAACGCCTCGCAGTCGGCACTGAAACATTTGAAACGCTTGAGTCGAGAGGTTCGACCACCACTGTCCGTATCTCAACAACTGAGTGGGGTACAGGAACCACGGTTTCTTTCTGCTCTTCATCCTCTTATTAGTTATAAACATGGGATTGTTGCTATCAGCGACCGTGAACGCATTTTTCAACTATGACGTCATCGATGACCACTTTATGTGGAATTGGGGATTTGCACAGACAAGCCAAACTGTCAAGTATATAATTGTGTATATCTTCGCTGTTGTTATCTTCTTCATATGAGCGTTTTTCCTTCCGTTCACAGCGATCTTGAGTTGAGTGCACAGCTGCAACTTCTGCAAGAACAAGACGACAAATGAGCGGTTCTCACGTAAAAACGACGGAGACAATAATTCCTCTATTTCTCGGTCGATAATGGAAAGCTCAAATTCGAAGAACGAAAATACTTCAGGGCTGCTGGAGTCGACTCAAAATGACACCTTGCTGAGATCGACGTTTATGGGGCCGAAGGATGGGACTTGGATCGGAAATTGATTTCGTATGTGCTTTTACAAGCCTCCCAGTCAGCAGAAAATGCACATGGAATATATGTAACTCTTGGATTTGTGGAGAGGAGAATTGATGCAGCGGTAAATAATCACAAGCTTTGCTTCAACAGAAAATTTAATAAAAGCAACAGCATAAATTTATGTTTGCTTTTGTTAAAAAAATATCGAGATTGAATACTAATTTTTTAATTTTTTTTGGATTGGAGGAGATTTTTAATACTTAGTGGAAATTATTTATTCTCTATATATATAAAAATTAAATTGGATAGATGAATTATTTTAATGAAAAAATTAATCTTTTTTTTTTTATGGAAAGCAGAAATTATTTTAAATTATATTCGTAGTTTCATTAAATTTATATCTAATCGATTTGGCAATAATTTGAGAATTTTGCATCTAATTAAAAAATATTTTGGAGTTATATATTTTAATTGATTATTTGTTATTTTTCATATTATTAAAAAACTTTCTTTTATTATGCATAAAATAAAAATATAAAATATTTAGATTTTTGGTCAATCTAAATTATAAAGGTATATTAAATAAAAAGTATAAGATAAACAATAAAAAATAAAATTTTACTAACAATTAAAAATTCATTTACTAAATAAGTTTCTACTTATCTATCTACATCTAACCCTCTTAAAATCACATAACCTAATATTTAAAATATAAAACCATCTAAATTTAACATTCAAAATAAATAACAACCATTCCCCTCTTCTAAAACCAATACCCCTGATGTTTCCCTTTGATCCCAGCTCAATAACCACCACAATCCTGAGTGCAGCCAGCCCCATAATCTCTGGCTAGCATACCACATATAATTAACATCTGAAATCCAGCAGCAATCGTGCATGCATAATGGATTCGGTATGTTTTATATTAAGTCGGATTTAAATCGGCATATAATTAAAATGGTAGGCGGTGTTTCGGAGACAGGCTAATCGATATAGGCCCATATCAGGTTCAGCATCTACTGCTTTATCGCAACTGTTATTGTAATCGGCATTGCTTCAGGTATGTCAATAGGGAAGGAAAGATAGGGAAGGAAGGATATGGGAGGAAGGGATACGGGAGGAAGGGGATGGGAATGAGAATGAGAATGGGAGGAAGGGAGGGAGGGATATGGCGAGGAGAAAAAGTTGAGGAGGAAGGTGGTGTTATTTATTTAATTGCTGCTTTGAATTTTGATATTTATGAGATTTGGAAGAGGATAGGTGTCGATAGGGTGAAGGATAATAAGATCTGGTTGGAAGGTGGAAATGGAGTTGATTAAAGTATTTTATTTTAAGTAGAGGAGGCAGTTTTAAAATTAGATGAAGAGGGATTTGAAAATTGATTGTTTTTGAGCAAATAGCGTGAGATTTTGTACTTTATTTGTACTTATAGCATTTGTGGAGATAGTCTCTGTTTTTTTATGAAGAAATTTTTTTGGAAAAGTAAAAATTTTAACTAATTTTTTAATCAAAAATCCTTTTTTAATAAAATTTTGAGGCAATATTTTACCTTGATAAATGCTCTATAATCTTAGTTTTCGAAGCGATTAGGTTTTTAATTAAGGTCTTAGCTCACATATTCAGGCTTGTCAATATTTGTTTCTTGAGTTGATATTTACTCATAATTTAAAGATTTTTTTAACAAGTATTCAAATGATCAAAATGTCAAAGTATTAAAAAGATTAAAAAGTTAGGTGAATATTCTCTTATATAGCTCTTAGATATATAACCTAAACTCTTATATCAGCATAGTTCTTTTTATTTTGAAAGAAGTTGAATTTAATACAAAAATAAAAAATTGATCACAAGAAAAATTTGCAATTCAGATTAATTTTCCTCAGTTAGAATATTCCAAAACTTTATTTGAAAAACAAATAAATATGGATGCGTAATCCAATTGTATACTGTCATTTTCTTGTCTAAATCCTTATCTAAAATTGTCAATTTATCTCTCCATTTTTACATTCGAATTCTGTTACAAAAATATAATCCAATCAAATTTTTCAATTTTGAAGGGAAAATTAGAATGTTTTTGCAAAATTTCCAACAGTTTCTTATTTTGTCAAACTTCCAAAATTCCTGATCTAAAAATCTTAAATAGGGTCAGCAAGCGATACTCAGCAACTTCTTGGGGTTTGAAACTACGAATCCTCATCGGCATTTTGAACAATCAATTCGTCGCTGTTGGGCAAGAGACCGATGCAGATAAATGGAGTTGGATTTGTTGGAAGTCCACCAGATCAAACAGTCATGGTTAAATACCAAATTGGGTCAACAAGCTTGGTCACTCAGGGCCCTGCAGTTACACGAGACTTCTCGTTTAAAAGCGACCTTAACAGAGGAATACTTTATTATGAGTCTCCTTCGACAACAGACATACTTGGAGCAACGCTAGGCTCGAAGATCTCATCTTTAAATACCGAATTTTACGTCCAAGGTCCACTTATTGATGGAAACAGTGCGTTTTTAAGCTGAGCTACAAGCAGTCAATGCAGTATGAGCTACTCGATGGCTCGGACTCCTCAGATTAATAGAATCTATCCTTCAGTCGTGTATCCGACACAAGGAATTTGCTTCAACGTTTTTACAGATTATGCAGGATCAGATTCAAATGAGTATTACGTATCTTCGACTCTTGGCCAATACTCAATCTCATTTAATATGTATGATGATGACAACCAGCTTGATTTTAGTAAGTGGAACGATTTTCAGATCTGAGCTCAGGCTTCAGCTGCTCCAGCTGCGTCTTCTTACGATATTTCAATCATTTCTCAGGACGGAGCGTATCTTCTCACAAACTTTGCAAAGTCCTACGACGG
>JAGYYN010004708.1:0-13005 GCA_021441665.1 Euplotes cf. woodruffi 2 WChen-2021 | reverse complement strand
CAAAACCCCAAAACCCCGAATATTACTTTTTATATTGAAATCTCCATGCTGAATAAAATAAGTCGATATCTACTCAATAAATAATAAAAAATATTAAATTTTTTAATGTTGTTTATCATCTAAAAATGGAAAGATGAGAGAAAAAGGTAAACGAAAAGACTTTAGCCATTAAAAATTATATCTATTCAAAATTCTAATCTCTAGTCTTTTTATCTCTGCTTCCTTGAATTGAGGGCAGTCTCATTTTTCCAAACTTCGATGCCTTTTTTTGCCGAGTTCATCATGGTCTTCTTCGTCGGGACTTTAGTTGGATTTCGAGAGAACCCTGGAGTCAGTTGGGACTTAGCAGAGTTATGAGAGCTTTTTGAATCAGACTTTAATCCAATTTTTAACGGAGCCTGGCTATATGCCTTTATTCCTGAATCAAATTTCGCAATATTGCCTGACTTCTTGCCAGATATTAACGTTGGCTTCAAAGTCGATGCAATTTTCGATGACAATATGTCATTCGAACCTAAATTATTAGTTCTAATAACCGAATGTGAGCCTTCGATATTTCCTTGGCTGTTTAGCATCGCATTTAGCTTGTTTTTCTCAAGAGACTTGGCCTGCATTTTCTTCTGCATTTTGTACTTAATGATTGCAAAGTCGCTTCGATCAGTTTGGGTCCAAGCGTCAACCATTTTTGGCTTGACAACTTCAGGTTTTGCTTTTGAGGTTTTCTTTCGGATCTTAATGTCCTACATCGAAATTTGTAAATACCGAATTCAAACGAATGGAAAAATAGATTTATGAGAGAATAAAATTTAATCGTATATATTTTGGTACCTTCTTCTCCTGCTCTTTAAACTGCTTCTGAGAGGCTTGATTTTTATCTTGAATCGAGTCTTTTTTGTTATTTTAATTCGAGCTGCTTCTTATTAAACTCCTTCAACGCGTTCTTGAGCTTAGTTGTGACTGGAGGAACTAACTGTCAAATTTCTTCAATTTGAAGATTATCTATAGAGAAAAATAAGCTTGAAAGAGAAAATCAAAGACACATACCTTCGCTTGGTTCTTCATCAGATCCATCTGAGGAATCTCCGTTTCCGTCTTCGATTAATTCTTTATGTTCACAAAGCTCTTTTGAGATCATTTCTCTGATATTTAGCTCGTCTTCTTTATAAACTTTGGTCGATGGAATTCCATCTTTGTCTGCTTCTCCAAGAGGAAACTCGATTCCAGCTGGAAGTTTGATTCCAGTGTAAATCAAGATCGACCTTCAGAGATCCTTCCCCACCTGTTCAAGGTTCTCTCTTGTAAAGTGCTTGTCTTTATACGGTCCGTGCTCATTCCCACAGAAAGAAGACTCAAGAGTGAAGATATTCGGGATCTTTAAGTTCTTGAACAGCACAACCCGTGCTGTCGATTCCTTTGATTTTTGTACTCCGAATCGAGAATAGCCAAAGTAAAAGTACGGGCATATTTTGCCTAAAATATACGGAAAAATTCTAGTTTCTTCTGGCTTCTTCTGGATGTTTCAGCCGTACATAAAGATGTCTTTTCTTCTTGAGTGGCCGTGAAGATCGCAGAACAATAAAACCTCTCTTTCATTATGCACTTCTTTGATCATCTTTTTCGTGTGGTAAATGATCGGATGCAGCACCTTTGATGGGTTTTTCCATCGTCTATTGAGGTCGCATCCAGAAAGAGCGCATCTATAGTTTCCGTTGATGACTCCGTCTGGGTTCAGCATCGGAATGATCTTAAATACGAAGTTGTCACGAAGGATAATAGCCTCTTCGTTATCCGGATCGGTAAGGAAGTCAATGACTCCTTTCATCATTAAAGAGCCGACTGTTTCACCAGGATGAACTCTTGCACTGATGATAACTGCCTTCTTCGGTTTTGAATTCTCGCTCTTGCTTTTGTTTGTAATTGTGAGGTAGTCTCAGCTATTTCCTGCTAATGACCTACACAAGGATTTGATAACTCAGAAGTTCTTCATTTTTGGGTTCCTTTCAATCGCGATAAGGTCTGTTCGCAGATCTGAGTATGTATACGGATATCAATAAGCAAAGAAAACTGTGTCGTTGTCGTGCTCGAATTTGTATTTGAAGGTCAATGAGTAATTAGATCCCTTTTCTTTATTTTATACCATTTTTATAATACCCAATTCAGTAGCCGTCTCTGAACCATCCGACGCCTTCTTCTTCGACTTTCTTTTCAGAGTAAATTAATGGCTTCATTCCGTGATTGAATAGTGAGTCTGGCTTTGTGAAGTTGAGCATATTAAACTTAACTTCTAAGTCTTTTCTTGTATTCTGGACTCTGAAGAAAAACCACTGCGTGTGGCCCATCGTATTTACATCATTTTGAAGGCAAAGGTGGTACTCGTTGTCGTTGACCTTCATTACTGAATAGAGATTTCCCGATTCAAACCTCGATTCAAAGACCAAAGTCTTATCGTCCTCGTTTTTAATTTTATAGAAAGGCTCAAGCCCATCTGTTTGAACTGATGATTCTTCAGATTTCTTTCCAGATCAGGAAATATTGCTTTTTAGTAGTCTTTTGACATCCAGTTTATTCGTGTTGAAAAGATTGCAGTTTTTGTTAACATCAGAGACAGTTAGAGCTTTGTTTTGATCAGCTCCAATATCTCGATAGTACACGATGTCTTCTCTTGGATCTCCCTCCTCGTTATAAGGATTGAAGATAGTATAGAGCGTGATGTTCTGCTGATATTGAGACTCGATTCCTGCGAGGTAAAAGTCTTTGTTGATTAAGTCAATCTTCCTGTCTTGGCCTTTAAACCGCTTCAGCATGAATATCTTTCCGATGCCTCCTGTCATAGTCTCTTCGTCCCCGATGACATATGACTTGGGGAAGAGCGGCAGTGGTTTTGGGATTTTCTTGCGGATCAATTCGAGGATGTAAGAGTCGGAAAGCTCTCGGCCTCGCTCTGTATCGGATTTAATCTCTCCTGTGTTATTGTGCGACTCTTCAAAACCTAAAGAAATAATTATTATTTGTTGGTGTTGACAAGGCATAGATTGTTGATATTTATGATAAGCAAATCGCATGCTTAGTAGTAAGCAATTTATTCGTTCCTGAAGTTTTGATTTTTTAAATGTGAACTTTAGATTAACAGTCTAACTGTCAAATACCATTTAAATGCTTCTTGAAAGTGAAATAATAATGCAGTGAATCTTGCTGAATTAGGTTAATTTGTTCAGCTAAAACTCATATAATCTCATATGGAGCAAGGACTTTAATCTCCTCAGACTCTTGAGTTTCCGATAAATAAAGTACATCCAGGATAAGAAGTTAGTTTTAGTTAAGAACTTTTGTCTTTAAATTAAAATATATTTAACAATAAATTTGTACTTCAAAATAGTAAAAATGATATAAAATTTGATTAATAATTTTATACAAAATAATTTTTAATTGGCTCTATATTGTACAAAAATAAAAACGGCGTATATTGCACGACGATCTGGATTAGAAGACAGTAGTATTTGTTCAAATAATGCTACTAAAAATATTCAAAATCACAGAGCATTTAAGACACCAAAAGTTAAGGTTCTGAATATCAAACCTAGTTGTTGTATCTCAATCGAATTCTTTATCGCTGTGTAAAAGTTTTAATCTCCAAATACTCAGAAAGGACTAAAACTATTAAGAAATTCTGAATTTTGAAGATCACCTGGAACATTGAGCACAAATAAAATCAGGCTGGCCTAAAGAATACTTATCGAATGAAAGTGTAAATCATCGTAAATCTAGAATAAAAAGATAAAATGAACCCTCGTTCAGATTTTTATTAGGCTGAAGATCATACAATTTTGTTAAAATTGAAAAAATTACGATAAATTTGATATCATTGCTATTTAGATTTTTTCAGATGGTCAAGCATTTGCTTAATTTTAACTACATTCTACTTATTTTATTCGCAAGCAGGCTTTGAGGCTAAGAAGCAAATAAAGTAAAAATTTTACAGTATGCTAGTTATTTTAATAGTCCATGGCCTGAACGGACCCGCGACCTATATCAAGTTCGTATTTCAATTGTTTAATAGATAAAGTTAACAATAAAATACATATATGAATCTGGTCGTTTGATGGCTAATAATACAATATCCAAAGTAACCATAAAGGCTATTAAATAAGTCCAAATACTAAAACCAAGGCCACTTGAAGGCTATTTTATTCGATTCTATTGATTTTGTATTTACAATTAACAATAAAGATTTTAAGAAGTTGCAAGTAAATAGACATTTATTACTGCTGTTATTTTCTCAATTGTCATCATCATCTTCGCTGCATTGGTTGCTATCGATTGCAATTATTTGGTCTTCATTTAGCTTGCCTAAGGATTCTTCATTCATCGTTATATTCTCTGATCGTACAGTATTCTCGATTAAATTAGTTTTCATTATAGACTGCGTGAAAATTATTTAATTAAAGTTCTATTGCTTATTTATAGCTGAAGTTAATAAAGCAATATTGAAGGTGATAAAATTATAATACTAAAAGTAATTTTCAACTTCTTTTGTCTCGATAAATTCCTTGTCTTTTTGTTCCTCTAAGAACTCCTGCATTCTCTTCTTCCTGTTCTCCTCCGAGTCAATGTCCACTGGTTTTTTGACTAAATGCGCGACTTTTTGAAATACAGTTTTTGCGATACAGAAAGATACAGTTTTTTAGTTATTTAGTATTAAAAATCAAATAAAATAAAGACGGTTTTGATGTGATTTTAAAAATAAAAAATGCAGTAGGAAACCCCCAACTACACTGTCAGCAAGTTTAAAATAAACCACATACAGACTGTAGAAATGGCAAACCCATTATTATATTACAGCTGGAACTGGGACACTGCTGGCCGGGGGTTTGAAGGAATGCGCGGTATTTCAATTGAAGTTTATTAATAATTTTACACTTAATTTTGGTACTAATTGAATAATATTTTAGATATGGAAGAATGAAAGATTAGTTCAGATAGGACTAGATCAACAATCAGCTCTGAAGTTCCACAGAGGTAACGAGGATATTTAAAATAGTGAACGAGTGGGGAATAAAAATTGTTATGGTTTTTAAAATACTAATTTTTTAGGTTTTTAAGGGTTATTATGATGAAAATAATACGATATCGGTATAGAAAGACGAGCCCACGGTGTAAAATGGGAAAAGGGATTAAAGATATTCTTAAAGTTATTGAGTTTGATGTCAGACTTGATAAGGCTGTTTGGAAAAGAGAAAAAACAATCAGATTTATACAGGATATTTTGCTAAATTTAGATTGAAGCTACAGCCAGTGAAAACTCAAAGCATTTGCTATTTCAGAAGACAATAGTAGTTCAATATGAAAATAATCACTTTGGAACTATTTCAAATGAATCTGAGAAAAATAAATTTAAATCAATTGAATCAGTTTGTAAAGAGACTGAACGTTTTATATCAATATTGGATAAATAGATTAGTTGCAGAGACAGTAATATACTGATTTTTAAAATCAAATAAAGACTGTGAGGCAATTCTCAAGAGTACTCAGCAGTTTCGAAGTGAAAAAGAGCATAAAATTGATGATCTGATCATAAGCACAATGAAGGCAATTGATTCTAACAGTTCCGCTGACCTGAATCTCTACTCGTAACTATTCTAATCTAATATTTAAATACAGTACGATAGTTAAAAATCTAGTATCGTTAGATTGAGTTTTAAAAGATCTAACTCAAATCTCAAAAGAAAACCTGTACTCACTTTACTCAGAGTCAATCCTGAGTTTTCTGGTTAATTCCTCGCCTTCGATCCTCTCCGACCTCGAGTCCCTTCCTGAATGAGTTTTCTCAAAGCACAGTCTGTTCTCAATTCTCGTCAATACGCAAAAAGTAAGTTTTTATTCGATTCCCAATCACTCCTGATTTTATTAGAAATTAAATATATTTAAGAAATTTTATATGCTGAGGTTTGGTAATCTGAAAAGGGATTCAAGTTATGGATATTTAGACTCTTGACTGGATCGACAATGCTCATAAGCAGATGGAAAATAACACTAAACAAATGCACCGGTACATGATGCAGTCAGAAGACATGCAGGTAGACATCATGCGTTTACTATATTACTTGTCTTATTAATTTAGACTGCATTTTATTTTTGACAAAAATAACTTATTTTTGTGTGATTTAAATATATTAATTTGTGTCTTTTATTAATGATCTTAACTTAAGTCTTTTAATAATAACTATTTTTAGCTTGAAATCCACAACCTTAAATAAACTAATCGACTGAGTCTCTGAAGAAAGAGATCAAGCATTAAGGAAGCTTAACAGCTTCTGCGAAGGAAGTATAAAACTTCGAAATGAAAACGCACAGCTTCGAGAGAGAATTCGTTCAATAGAAAATGGAAGTGCATCAATGCAGATATCAAGCATCGCCGAGGACAGTAGTTTCATATCAAAGACTTTAAGTATTCTGGTCAAAATTAAGCTATAGCTTTATACATAAATGAAGACCACAGTTTTCCGCCGTTAGAAAGCAACGAAGTCGCTTTAAACAGCGTATATCGTTTATTCATCAAAAACAGCGGTACTTTCTTAATTAACCTTCAGATCCAAATCTAAAATTTCTGCAAGTAAAGCAGTACATTCGAAGACTCTGGCAGGTGGACCGATTCAAGCCGAAAGACGTGGACTTTTCAATGAGCGAAATCGAGGCTGTTTTCAAGAAATAAATGCAAGGATGGTTTTAAAGCCAAAATCGTAAAGAAAATGCGGAAACTTAAAATCAAGCAGGAAAGCTATAATTTCAGAGACAAGTCTAAATAAATTCACCAAAATGACTGCCAGAGATACTATCAGGGAACTTGTAAAGGAAGGCAATGCGGAAGAGGCTAAGAAACTGGCCAAGGATATCGGCATGACTGATATGTGATTTTATGCCATTGAAGCGGATGTTTGTGCTGGGTATGGACGGTTTGCGTGATTTACAAAGCATTTGAATGATAAATAAACCGAAACTGCAGAGCTGGTATTGAGCGCAGATTTTGATTGAGAGAAAAAACTTTGATTTAGCAAAACTGTTTGTGTGGAAGACGACAGATGAGAGGATGAGGGAGAGATTAGAAAATCAATTGAAAAAGAAAATGGGATAGAAGGTATATTTCAGAATTTATATACCAAAAGATTCAATTTGATATTTTAAACAATACCATTATACACATTATAACTTATGAATACATAATTTACATATTTTTATTAAAAATAACCTTATTAAATCTCGGCCTAAAAACAAAACTAAAAATACACTTATGAAACACCAACCCTAAATTACTCCAACATAAAGATGATCTAAAGCTAAATCTAGCCCTCTAAGTCCCTGCTCTTGCTATCCTTTACCCTTTTCCCAATTGCATGTAATTAGGCTTGGTTTATCTGACCCAAATAGCCCACCTGAGTGAATAAAATAAACTGGGATTGATAAGAATATTGATTGAGTTCAACATGGCTTAGATATTGCTGTTTTCTATGTCCTGCAGGTTGTTGATCGGCTCTTCGCTTTTGTTGTAGTTGCTGCTTAGCATTTGCACGTTTGTTGCTTTCTCTTGTCTTTTTGAATCTATGCAGAATAGGGGTGAGTGGTAATAGGGATTAAGCGAGTTTATATGATGATTATGGACTTGCTGCTTTTTAGATTTTTAAAATTGGAGGTTATTTAGGACAGTTTTGGTGATTTCTTTTTTGAGAAAATTTGAGATGCTTAGATGATGAAGAATGAGAAGTTTATTTTCGAGGGTTGGATAATGAATTTAAGATGAGATGAGTTTTTAATTTATTAAATATTTGATTCATTTTTCTAATTTTAAGGGAGTAAGTAAATACTTGATTTTAAAAGTGCTTGATTGTAGTTAAAAATCATTAAAATTTTATCTTGATTCATTAAAACTTAATAATATCTAAAATTTGATGAAATAGTTTGAAAATCCTTTTTATCTTATCTAAAAATATCCAAATAAAAAGGAAATAAAAAATTATTATTCTTGCTCAAAAGTATATAATACCAAGTAACAACAAAGTAAATCTATCTCTAAATAAATTTATTCGAATAATTATTTTATATTATAAAAAGCGGCAAAATGCTATCAAATCTCCACAAATAGCATCAAAATAAAAAATACCATCAATTCTCTGTTGAGCCTCAAGCGCTTGCTTAAGTTTTGCCATTCTTATTTCCCGTTTTTCTTTAATTTTAGACTCGCGCTTGATGTCTTGGTCAACGAATTTCTTTTCATATTTGAATAAAAGTTTCTGGAACTGGATTTGTCTATTGTAGACCAACTCGCCTTTATTTGCGACGAGCTTCCTCACATATGCCGAGGGTCTTCCAAACAAGTTGACTTTGATAGTCTCTGCGAACATGTCGATAATAAATCACGTTCCCACGCAGAAGAGCACGCTGAGGTACGCTTGCGGAGACTGGTGCATCACGACGCTCGTGGCGTACGTATGGCTGTAGCTCAGGTAATTAGAAATCCAGGTGTACGAGTAGTACAGCAGAATGCTCAACACGAATATATTGATGAAGATTATGATGTTGAACCATCGCGAGGTCACCATTATTCTTTCATTCGCGATCAGGATGATTCAAGTGAACATCACAATGCTCTCCAGCCATAAATCAGCTGTGTACCCGTCTGACGTTATTGTTGCGTATTGGAATGTGTAAATAACAATCATAAATACTAAAAAGCTTTGGAGAATGCCTGACAAGACCCAAATAAAGTAGTTGGTCATGTTGAAGATCAAACTTCTCTGGCCGACGTAATAAAGGTATGGGTAAAGACCCCTGATCTCATCACGCTTATCTTTATCTTCAGCAGAGATCATTTTGTAGTTGATGTCCATCTCAATCAGCGACTTTGTTATAATCGGCAACGCTGTGAAGAAGAGGTTGTAAAATGTAATGTAATAATCTTCAAATACCGATTGTCCAGAATAATTCGACACAAATGCGAAGTAAAACTGAGGGATTGTAAAAATTATGTTTTTGTAGAAGAAATATCATATTAGTTCGGCTATTCTTATATAGTTATATCTACCGTGGAATAAGACTAACTGCCATAAATACCTAAACTTATGAATGGCAAAGTCAGCAGATTGTGCGGCTCTAACTCCTTCCTTTCCGAATATACCAATACCAATATCGGCTTCAAGGATCATCGAAACATCATTTGCACCGTCTCCGATCGCAAGGGTAATATTAAGAGGGTCGTCGGTTTTAATAAGTCTAACAACATCAGCCTTTTGCGATGGTGAGACTCTGCATCAAATAACAGCATTTCATGACTTAGCAACAATAATGAAGTTCTTTAGGCTATCAGGATGCGTTTGTAAGAATGAAAGTGCATCGGCATCTATAACTATTGCTCTTTTCTTTAACTCAGCCATCATAGACTCGTTATTCGCAACTAATTCTTCAGTGAATAATTGCTCAGCTCCCTGCTTGCCTTTGGCTTCGAAGATGATCATTTCCTGTGTTAGTAAGCTGCATGAATATCCGATGTTTTTGGCTGTTTCAAGTTTATCACCAGTTAACATCCATATTTTGATTCCTGCTTTTCTAAAGTCTTCAAGAGTTTCAGGAAGGTTTTCTTGTAAAAGGTCTTCAACTGCAGTTGCTCCTATCAAAGTCAACTCCCTTTCGTATCTATCGAAGATTTCTGCAAGCAACCTATCTCTATTATCAATGTCGTCTTCGGCTTCTGCGATCTCGTCTGTCAGTTGTTTGAACCTACAGAATAAGATTGGTGAACTTACTCTTGCTTATCTAAGATTCGCATCGACAAAAGAAGCGTTCTTAGTCCTTTCACAGAAGATCTCGCTAAGAAATCATCGATTGCATCCATCGTCTTCTGATCGACATTTTTAGATAATCTATCCTTGATGATCGAGTCAGCTCCCTTGGTGTAGAGCTTGATCTTGCCATCAATCGGATCCGTCAATAGAATTGACATTCGCTTTCTGTCGCTGTTGAACTCTACTCTTCGATGAACTTCGAACGTTCTGGTCTCAGCCTCACCACTACAAAATCCAGTCTTCGGGTCGAATTTTAGTTTTGCGAAGGTATCAGAGGTCTCAACGAATTCGAATCCGTTTTTCTGAGCAAAATCGACAAGTGTTGTTTCGTCTGGAGATGGACCAGCGAAGAATATTTTCTTTTCTCCTTCAATCGTGACGACTTCAGGAACGCATTCATGTCATAATGCCAAGAGTCTATATCACGTAAGTTTTATCTAATTCACCAGGAAATAAAAATAGCTTACTTGAAGGTTTCAAAAAGTTTATCTCTGTCGTTATTTAAGCAAAGCGTGTCCTTTCCATTTTGCGATACGATTTTTAAAGGTTCTCCAAGATCGTAATCAGTTTCAGCAAAGACTCTTTCCATTTTTGCACTTTTAAAGGTATATTCGACTTCTGATATAGTCTCGAGCTTTGATGCCTTTCTTTGTAATGCAACATCAATCGTTCCGTACATTTCTTCTTCGACTCAGAGAGCTTTGAACTCCATGATATTTTGAGTTAGGGTTCCTGTTTTATCAGAGAAAATATACTTGACTTGTCCGAGCTCTTCGTTAATAGTCGTCGTGGTGATGTTTCAGCCAGCGTTATCTTCAACAGAAAACATCTCAGAATCCCACATGATGAATATGCACTGAAAGACCTTCACTATTTCGAGGGAAATAATCAGAGAAATTGGGATCATTGTGTTCAGCAGCAAGAAATACGAAAAATAGGTTAGATACAGCTTATTGTTCGTATTTCCACTACCTAAATAACCATCTAAATTCGCAGTGCTGACTGAATCATGGATTCCAGACACCAAGATGATCACCCCGCATAGAATAATCTGAGCCCCTAAAATGAAGAAAATAATCAAGTTAAGAATTCTCTCAACATGTGATCGTTTCGTTCTTGACTTCTGTGAGTTCATCATGAGCTTTGAGTTCTTTCCTGTGTAAATTACGATTCCAAGAACCCATTCTGTATTTTTCAAATTACTACCTTTGAGTAGTAACTGCTTGACATCCAGTCGAAATTGTTCGCCTACAACAACCATTTTTCCTTTGAAAGAGTACAGATCGATAGTTGGATGTTCAGTTACGACTTTTCCAACTAAATGAAAATCTTTTTCATCGAGAGGCTTGATCAATTCTTCAAAATTTGCAGCAATCGATCGCTTTTTCAAATTCTTTTCGCCGTCGAGAGAGCTAGTCTGAATGTAGGCATTCAATCCTCCGCTACTTTTTAGAAGAATCATATCTGCTGGAAAAGTTGCGTTTTCTTGAATAAGTAGAATATCTCCGACTTTAATATCCTTTGACTGAATCTCGCTAAAATCGCCTTTTGGAAGCAACTTCATAAAGGTCGCCTGATTGATTTTCTTATCGGACCTATATCTCCTAAAATCCTCGATTCCTTCTCTGATCAACGACACTGCAAGCACAAATAAAATCGGAGTATATGCTGTGTACGGGCTCAACGGTGAGATCGCAGGGATCGACTGCAGGATTGCGATTATCAAAAAGTAAATATTCGCTATCCTTCCAAACTGAATCAGCAAAGCCAGCGGCAAAAATGTGATTATCGTAAACTTAGTTGTTTTAATATAATTCGTCGGGTAAGGATATTTCGAATTTCTTTCGTCATCGTTTAAAAATATCACCCGTTTATTTGCTGTTCGTCTCCATCTCGTCTTCTCTGATAGCCCTTACACTGGTCTGTTGAATTCGGTTCTTTTCCCACGCCGATTCGACGTGACTTTTTAGTTTTTCTTCTTCGTAATTTGCATTTTTCTGTGGAGAACGATTTCCATTTGACTTTTGATTATTCTTAATAATAGATCTGTCGTGGTCTAGAGTTGAAAATGTAACGAATGGAGCAAACAAAGCAGGTTTCAGTAAAGCATTAAAAAATAAATCGAATTTCTTAATTAAAAACGATATTTCTTCATTCTGACGATGGATGACAAAAAATAATAATTTGTGACGTTCCCACTGAACATTCGAAAGTCGGACTCTTACTTCCAAATTGGCTGTGATCTCTGCTTTTGGACTCCGAGTGCTCGTTGCTGCTTTCTTTGCTTCCTTCATCGTGTCTGTTTTTCTTCTTGTTGGACCAGTTGCTGGCGTTGGAGTCTTCATTCATCATTTCAGAGCTGTGCTTCGCGCTGACTTTAGATCGGCTCATATTTAAATTTATAATTAACAATTTAATTTGTGCTGCTAAGGAGCGGTTTTTTAACTGCTGTTTTGAGAAATTTGAGGATTATTATTTCAGGGTTGTTGACATTTATTTTTATAAAAATTATTTATAAAAAAATAGCCTTTATTATGAAGGTACTTTTAATAAATAAAAAATATTAATGTGGGAATTGAAACAATGTTTAATTATTGCAAATTTTAATTAGAATATGCTTTAATAATTTAAATGCAATTTTTTAATATGAGATTAAGACAATAATACTTAGTAGAAAAATTGGAGTAAAATTAATTAAGAAAGTTTTAGAATAATTATATTTAAATAATATAAACTGAATAATTTAGACTTAATAATAAATCCTTTTGTATTGGAAAAATAAGAAATAAGGAAATGAAAATTTAGCTTATTTATGATTAACCTAACTTTTTAAAACGTTGCTATAAGCAACTAAGTCGAATTCAAATAATAAATCGATCTCCTAATTATTCAAAGTATACTTAACAATGCAGTAAATTTATATCAACATCAAAAAAAATCATTGACAAATTTTTTTAATAAAATTTCGAAAATCAAAACTAACCAATACATAATTTCAAAACTAAAAAAACTATCATCCAAAATCCATATAAAAATTCTAAAAACCCATCCGAAACCTCTGCTAAAATCTCCATTTTTATCACTACTATCCTCAATAAAACACTCGCTGCAGCTAATCTAATTCCAAACATCATTTACCGGCAATTACAACATATATTGATATTTAAGTTTACTC
>JAGYYN010004676.1:0-16782 GCA_021441665.1 Euplotes cf. woodruffi 2 WChen-2021 | reverse complement strand
TTTAATCTCACATGCCTCACCCATCTTCCAAATCCGCTTTCCCAATCCCTAATTACCGATAGCCAGAATACGCTGAAGACAGTCTCTGATTGGTAATGACATCATGGTCAAACTTGCTATAGTTCATGTAGTTCAGACACTTCCTCGTCGAGGCCTTATTAGTGCTGAAAATCTCCAAATAAGTAGTCTTATTCAAGTCACTCGGGGACAGCTGGTTTTTAGAGTCGTACTGCCCGAACAGCCGGCTGAATGAAGTCTGCACTGACGTCGGAGACTTGATGCTTGAGCTAACCCCATCATCAACCACAACTTACTCTGATTTCTGGTGATCTACAGTTTAAATTTAACAGCTGATTTCAAACAAACAATGAGGAACTAACATCCTGCATTTCGAGATTTAAAATCCACAAATAGAGTTTATCTTTATCTAAACCAGTATGAGATTGCCTCATGACCGATGGATTAAATTTAATCTCAAGACCGTATATTTTGATAATTTATTTTCATAACTATTCCCTAATCGAAGTGAAGTAACGTCGAGGACCAGCAAATGACTTTATACGTATTTTATTAGCGAGATGTAGGTTACCTTTCTTGAACATCTGCCTGATCATGATTGCTTTTTCAGCCCCGAGGACTCCTGCGTACTTCTTATTGAAAATAGCGCTTTCTCTAAACGCTCTTTTGACTCTCTTCTCCTTTTTATTCATATTTTAAAATATTCAATTTTTATTTCATTCTTGGCTTATTTTTCATTTTATTAATTGATTCGAGGTTTACTCGGCAATCAATTTTTAATTCGCCTGAAGACTGAGATTCAGTTGAAACAGGATTTATAGTGAAGGCAGTAATCGACAAGTAACGAAGATTAGTATAGACTCTCGAAATTGATCTGTCTTTGAGACTCACCGAAGTACGATGGACTGGTCTGGTCCACTTGGTACTTCATAAACCCGTCTCTTGTGATGTTAGATACTGTTGTGCTATCTGAACTGCACTTGTGAGTGCGCTTTCTTCTCTCTAAAGGTAGTAAATGATAGAAGTACTTGAGTATCAGTTTAACATATCGTCTATTTTTAACTCAGTTGAATTCCTGCATTTTGTAAATGTATTATCAGTGCTTTATGAGTTAGATTTCGGTGAGGTTACCTGAGGTTTGCACTATTTCTACTACTGTACTTCGCTTTCTTCTTTCAGTATGAAGAGTATGTCTCTATACTTGTTATTGAGATCTTAATACCAGTTGTCATGTTCTGTATGCTTGGCGAAATAGAAAAATTTCTGTCTAAATAACAATATTAATAATTACTGCTTTTCGTATTAAAAGTAAAGCTACCTTTTCGAATTGTCGGCTGTGGTGAGAGTATTTTATCGATGTAATCTTCCAAATTCTAAGTATATGATACGACTACGTTTACCTCTTCAATAACAAGATTTGGTCTTCTATATTAATTAAGATGACTACAACTACTATAAAACCGACTCTTACTTTTTTGGATATCCTCGCTTAATTGCGATGTCTTTCCAGCAATAAGTTTTCTTTTTCTTCTTTGTTTTTTGCATGACCTCAGGGATTTCTTTAAAATTGCCTAAATACATTATTTATGAAAAGTAGGCAATTACATGTATTATATCTAGAGCCATAAGAATCTATAGTTTAATTACTTATTTTCTTACTGCTGTTTTGAAAAGTCCTGCTTTTAAAGCTGTCCACAAAGCTGCCTGGATGCTTCTTCGTGATCATTCACTTGCCTTTGATCTTCGCTTTGAGGTCCTTCGCGATATCAGTCTGAAGAGTCGCAGCTAAGGAATTATTAGAGTCAACTGACCTGCAAATTTTTGATAAAAATCATCATTTCTATTTGAGAAATCCAACGAGTTGAACACTTGCTGCGCTTGATGATGCAGATTAATTTTATTGTTGACCTCTACAGTATAAGGCATCGAATTACCCTGAATGATATCTGTCTTGATCTTCTTGCTGGTTTTCTCTGCTTTTGGTCTACGAATTCAGAGCCCACTGATCTCGTTTTCAATTTCTTTAGCGATCCGTTTGTCTGAGTTCTCTTGGTTCTTGAGCTGTCTGCCGACTGTAAAGCTCTGAATGACCCTTTGCTCTCGGATCTTCTGCATGTCGTATTGTCGGAGATATTTGAACATGTACTTTTCATCCATTGCACTGCTGGTCTCTTTTGCATTTGGCCTGTGATTTTCAAATGGCTCAAATTCGATCGGGGGAAATGAAAACGCAATCCCAGGGTTTTTGAGGTCAGATATTTCTAACGAATCGAATTAATTATTTTGAGATTTTTAACAGCGACAGCTGTAAAAGTAATCATTTTCTCGTGTGAACTTTAAACCCAAAAGTTAACGTATCGTTATCTTGACAGGAAGATTGTTCTTCTCGATAAGCTGTTTATCAATTTTTGGTTTTTGTAAAGCTTTTAATTTGATATTTTTAAATTTAGTTTTTAATAATAACTATTGAGACTCATGGTTTACACGAATGCATTACATATCGCAGTCATTTGAAAGTAAAACTTACCAGATTCTATTTCTTTCTTTACTTCTTTTAAAGCTTCTTGGATCTCGACTTTGCCTATGTAAGCATTGACATCACGATGCATAATAGTGATATTTTATTGTCGATTATAAACCTTATTTTTTAATGAATCAAAATAATATATGGTTCAAAAGCATTTTATAATTCAGCGACTGTAGGTTAAATCTTGGATCCTAAACTCAGCCCTGCGGTAATTGACTGCTCAAAATGAGTACTTGCCAAAAGATAGCTTTATGTACTGCTTTGAGCATATATAGACGTTTATAAAACTAAAATAGTTATTTTTAGTTTATAATACATAAAGTATCAAAGTTAGCTTATGCTTGTTACCAGATTTATTTTTCTTCTTCGATTTCTAACTTATTTTGTATCGTTAAAATTTTGGTGGCCATCCTGCTGGACTTGTGCCTTTGCGGCCTAATAATGCCAGATATGGGAGGAATCAAGTTATTTGCTCATAGCTTTTTCTAATAAATCGTTACACTGTATTCGTACTATCTCTTGCGCTGGAAAGCAGATATTATTACTGCTTATGAAGTAGTTGAACTCTTGATTCATCTTTGTATTATAGTAAGTTTAGCATAAAAAATTTACAAAGGCAAATTTTTTTATATTGGCAGCTGAAATATTGCCTTTTTAACTCCAAATCATATAAAAAGATAAATAATCAGGATAGTTTTTGTGAAATATTTGAATTTAAGAATTTAATAAACAAGTAGACGACTGTATTGTTCAAATCACTTGACTTCATTCGTCTAACTTACATTAGTAGTATTCAATTTATTATTTAAAATTTCGAATTCGGCAATATTTAATATAAAACAGCGAAGTTTTATTATTGAAAATACAAAATGGAATTACAACTAGGCCAAAGGGTAAAAATATTTGTATTCATTAGATTCGTTAATATTGATCCACTTTAAAAACACGTGATTGTTTTATCCAAAGACCGCGTTGAATTCAGTTAATGTAAAAGTATAGCTGGATAGCAACAATGCTCTAATTGACTTTTGCGATGATACTATTCACGATGAACCCACTCACTGAAATGTCTTGCCCTGTATGAAGATCAATGAGAATAAACTTATTCTAAACAAAGGAAATATTAAGTAAACAAGATGTACCGATGTTTTGTACTGCTCCTAATAAAAGCTTCTGTACACTAAGCTACGACATAAATAGAAGAGCCTCTGATTGGTCTATTTTTAAAATAAATGACAGGATTATAAATCACGAATGCAAAATGCTAACTGCTGAAAAGTCAACTGATGTCAGGCTTAAATCTTGAAGCGGGAAAATAAATCGTGATTTGCTGTATTTGCCAACCAAAAAAGATGCGAATTTAAACTCTTCTTGTAAAAGACTTAGTAGGCTTAAGTACACTTGAAACGGATTGAACTTTATAAGCATTCAAGATTATAAAAATCAAGGAATCAAAAACAAAAGAAAAAATAAGAAAGCGTCAAAGAAACGGAGGAGGAAATAGAGTCGCATCTTGTGTTCAAAACCAGCTTAAAGTATTCAAGCCAAAAGGCACTCGGTCAACTTCTCCATTAGCTGTGAAAAACAATATTTACAATATAATCAAAGATATAAGCCAAGAAGACTCAAAACCACGTAAGCAATCGTCGCTATAATTAATTACTTCCTATGTTAAGGTTCTCCTTATAGATTGCGATCTTTTATTTTCATTTGGAGATGATCAGTAAGTAAGCTAATAGATAACCCGCGGAGGTAAGATAAATACAACAGCTAAAAACACCCCTCACCTCCATTCGGACTCCGACAACTTCTCCATTCGGACTTCGAGAACTAAAATTTCAAAGATAATATAAATCATTGAATCAAATAAATTTTCTCTGATAAAATACTATCCATTTCTTCGTTGTTTTGGATTTGGTTTAAAATATCACGCAAGCAATATTGAATTTAAATGTTTCAATTGGGAGGTTAAGCAAATAATTGCTATTCTAACTGATATTAGATTAATGATTTTTAAACCAAAAGCATTCATTTCCAAATAGAAATAAAACAAATGCCAAAGATGCATAATTAGATCCTTGCATCCTCACGGGGCCGGAGCCCTCATGCAGCTGCACAGGCGACGCGAAGTCTTCTAGACCTCGCTAAATGCACTGGTGGAGTCGCCGGCTGTGAAAGACGAGAGAACAAGAAATCAAAAATACTTGGCGGGGATCGCAGAGACGAGATGATAAAGATTAGGCGGCTCTTTGAACTACAAAATTAGAGTTACAGATTGCTGAAGTGGTTGGACTTTGACGAGAACAGATTTGAAAATTCCGCCTTTGTATTTTCATCGTCTAAGAGATCGTTTGGATGACAAGGAGTTGTATACGTTTGCTTTGGAGTTTTTGACACTGGAGTTGAACTTATAAAATTCTTCCCGAATGACAGCTCTTTCTTTGGAGATGCAAAATTATCGTGATACTCTTTGTCACTGGAGTCATTCACTGCGTCTGAGTCCCTTTGAGGAGAGTTTTTGTTATGAATATTCTTTATAAAATCGTTTATATTAGGCGTATTCTTTAATTTTTGCAAAATTGGATATTTTCAGTTGAAGTACGAGTTATTTATATTTGAAAAATCTTTGAAGTTTTCTCGTAAAGGAGTATGATTTATGTCTTCACACTCAGAATGATTTCCTATTATATTATCAGGTGACATGAAGTTCTTGATCAAAGGTGATTCATTTTCAATATGGAGTCTTTCATCTGAACAAGAAATCTCATAAGAGCTCTTATGATCAAAACTTTCATATAGTAAATTTTTTCTTGAATTCAAAAATGTCATATCGTGTTTAAACCTTTTATTGGGTAGAGGAGTTCCCCATTTAGAACTTTTGCTGTTGTCATTCAAATGTGCATCTGAATGTTTCGAAATAACACTTTTTCAGTCAGCATTTTCACTGTATTCTAAGTTTACTTCACATCGATCATCATAAATTTTATCGTTATTATGTGAAAGTGTGGCGAAGGGTAAATTGTTCTCCTCCTTACTCTGTTCGCTGTGTTTTCCAATCTGTTCATCACATACTAACAGGCTTTCTTTATAATTTCTCTTTCTTGCTTTTCTCGCTTCTTTCTCTTCTAATTTACTTTTGCAATGTGAGATTTTTGATAGTGTTTTTCTTAGATTTTTCTCATCGAATGCTAATCTCACACTTTTGTATAAATTTTCAGGAAGGAGACTTTTGATTTCGCTTTCTCAGTTTCTAAATAAAAATGGTTATGACGAGAACGTACTCCGGCAGCAACTGCATTGAAGAAAGAACATGATTGTCGTTGAAGAACACTGGGGTTATCTCTGAGTATATATTCACTTGCCTCCTGTCCTCTGAAACCTGCACCAAGTACTCAGAGTTTTCCTTCAGCGAGCAGATTGTAAATGGAATCTGCACGAATTGGGTCTTGCTCAGCTGCGAGACTTTTTGAGTTCGATTCCGCACCATTAGTTTTTTAAGCAACAGCATCTAAATCGAATGATTGAAATGATAGAATTAGAATCGCAGAGGATTGATAATTTTGAAGATAAATTTTTTAAATACTTTAGTTGGTTTTATATAAAGAGTAATAAATACCTGATTTATTCTTTCTTTTAGTTCATTCTTTTTATTCAAAATTTCCTGCTTTTTTGCGCTTATTTTACCCTAAATTCGGTGTAAATATTTATCATAATTGAGGAGTTCAAAAGTGTTGAAGGCAATTTAACATTGTAGCTTTTAGATTTAAATCAAGACTATATCTAATCTTTTTCTTCAACTTACCTGAATAGTGCTAAGCTGCTCTCAAATTTTACTTGTAGTCTCAACAATCTTCGGTCCACAAACGATCTGGTTTCTCAAATCCGTATCTTTCTCTTCTTCATCATTAGTGTTCATCGAGAGGGAAATTTTATTTTTGTTTTTCTGCACGATATTGAGTGCAGAGAATACATTCAGTGCGTCGTATACCCGTCTTTGCACATTTTTAAAATCGATTTGCTATACAATTGAGTTAACCACAGAATTTGTCGCTTGAGAGAACTACACTAAGGCCAATACGTTTATTACTAACTTATCGACTCATCTAGAAGTCTGAGTATTTTTATCACAACTCTTTATTATTTTACACAGCATATTGTGAGCTGAGAGCAAGTAACAGCCAAGAACGAAGCAAAAATCTAAAAATCACAGTGATCACAGGAATCAAGGTGAGTTTTAAAAACACGATAAAATACTCATCCCTTTCGATTTAAATCTAACCAAGTAGCAGACTAAGTTTGTTATTAGGCAAGTAAAATTTACTTGCTTTGGGGATAAATTAATTACTGACAAATACCACTATCAGTAAGTAAATAATGGCAAACAGACTCAGATAACATCTTGGTAATTTTAGCTGAATCAATTCATGATAACATCTCAAGCCGTGTACTTGATGCACAGCAGCTGCTTTATATTTTTATACTATATTTTTTCTTTTTTAAAATAGCTATAAAAACAGCAAAAATTTAGAGCACAAAGTTTTCGACCACTAGTAATTAATAAATTTAAATTTCTCTAAAATTCAAATCTCTAATGGAAATGAATCAGACCGAGGCAATAAAAATTACCAAGATCGCTAAGAAATTTAGCAGCAAAGATGAGAGTTTTTGCATCTGAAGCTAAAATAAATCTTACAAATTTGGAGATTTGGTACTTTAACGCAATTGCGAATTATTTAAGGCTTTACGATAAATTCTTATCGTGATGATTTCAGCCGCTGTTTTCATTTGTAAAAGATGCTGTGTTTGAGAAATTACTTCACAGAGGTTTATTTACAACTCCACACAGAGAATTAACATCTGCAGCTATGATTAAACTACATGCCTCCTGTTTTAATGCTCAGGAATTTTAAATAAATATTCAAATTTGAAAATTTATGATTTAATTAAAAGATGTGTTGACTCTCTAATAGTCAATATATAGAATTAATTTTTGTCAAATCAAAAACCCGGGTAATGGGAGAAGTTGGATTCGCTTGGTTTTTGCAAGATCTACATTCGACCAATAGCGCAGATTTTAAATAAAGCGAAAATAGACTGAGGCTTATTTAAATAACTTACCTGTTGTTTTTCCCTTTGAAGTATATCCAAAATTTGATATGCTATCTATATTGTTTCATTAAAGTGAATCATACGAACAAAATCAAGTAATTTTGTCGAAAACATTGACTAAATCGACGAATCAGCTCTTACCTCGGTTCCTGTTGTCTCGCCTGACTGCTTTAGTTGAACAAGTACTTTTTTGCTGAGAGAGACTAGCTTATTTATCACATTTGCTCTTTTTCACGCTGGGTCTTTTTTGGCTCTTGCCTTTGGGTCTATTTCGCAGCAAGTTGTTAAATTGGCAAGCAAGATTAAAATTAAACACAAGTCAAAAATATGTATTCTTGAGCTCTTACTTTCGACCGCGCTTGTTGCCTCCCTCCGGAGGATTATTGCCCTTGGTGTCTATCTCATTGTGAGTATTCATTTAATTTTTAAATTGTATTCAGCTTTAAAAGTTTATCAATGCACTGAGACACTCAGGCATCTAGACCAAATTGAAAGTTGCCTCAGAAGCTATATTTTTCGATTAATAAAATTTATCGATTTTAAAATTTTTATTTGTAAATATTAAAAACAGTAAAATGACTTTGATTACCGAAATGGCCAGGTCAGATTGCAAATTCTGCAACCGAATGGAATCATAGTGAGATTGACATGAAAATTGATTAATAATTAAGTAATGAAATTGAGAGATTATTTGATCCATTCCCTTGCGTTCATTTTGCCGTTGCCAGCAATATTGAACGTGTTGTTCAATATTCCTGGATACTCAACATCAGCGTCTCGTGGACTATAATTCCCTCCTCTTGCGTTGTTAACAACAACTCTTCTTTGCTGAGGTACATTTGATCTGTTCGCTTGGTCGACGTACTGCTTGCTGAATAGCTGATTAGTCGGCACGATCATTTTGGGACTGTTGCTTTTATTTCTCGGACTGCTTGGACTCATATTTCTCTGCCCCTGCTTGCTCTGAGTCTTGGTCTTGTAAATGTTGAATAAGTTCTTGTTCTGCTTTCTTAGGTATATCGTATTCATATTGCCATTCGCTGGAGCCGGAGGATGGAAGTTAGTTATTTTGTACTTTTTATTCGCCCTGCTTGTGTTTGTCTGATTCACTAACTCTTTATCGTCATATACAAGCCCGTTATATCCTGTTTTATTCATTATTTGAGTCTGATTCATATTACCCATTCCGCCGTAAGATGTCTGAATGAAGTTGTTCGTTATCTGGAACGATGTATTCGGGTACTTAGGTATATCCCTTCTCTTTGTTGAATTGTTATTACCACGAATGAAGTTTCCAGCAATAACTGAATTTGGATAAGCCGTTACTCCAGGCTGATATTGTCTATCATTATTCGACTTAATATGAACTCGTTGCTTTGAAACATTAGGAAGCTGTGCTTTCACTTTAACAGTATTCGAAGTGCTTCTATTTCTCAGTGCCATCAACAGCAGTTCCAGCTCTGGGGTTGAATATAGCTCCATTTCCAATATCAACATATCCTAAATCTCTCTTTTTCTGTTCAGGCGCACTATATCCTCCTTTTCCTCTGAATGGTCCGACTACAGTTGTCGTGAATTTGGTATTTGCGTTTGTTGAGGAAACAAAGTTCGATCTCCTCGGAGAATAGCTATTGTCGACAGCCTCGACAACCTGAGTCGGAGATTCATTTGCTTTTCGATAGTCTGCATTCACAACGTTTGATGTCGTTCTTTTGTGTTGATTGCTGTTATATGCTTTTGTGGTCGAGACCTCACTATTTTCAATAAACCGCCTTGCGACTGGAGTTAAATGGGCAAAAGGATCTATCTTCGGCTGTCCGCTGTTCGCAGGCACAGATACCCCTCTTGCTGCGGTTTTATGGTCGATAGGATAGGTCGTCTTTCTCAAGATTGCATCTGAGCTATTGTCATTCATCTCAAAGTTCATCTTTCCATTGCTCTCGTTATATCTTTTGAGTAATAAATAGTAAGATGTTGTAAAATGATTATGTTTATTTAGTTCGATTCATTTCTTTGTGTACATTCTTCAAGATACTCGATTTGTCATAAACTGACCGTCAATTCAGCTTTTATCTAAATCCAATGTTATCTCTATGTAATTCAAACTCATACCATTGATGTCGAAGTTAAATCCGAGGTTTTCGAGTAAGTCAAGCACTTTATTGTTAACCTAAATGTATTATTTATCAGTCTTACAGGAATTGCATTGATTCCGACAATAATTCCTTCCTTTTCATTTGCAGCTATCTGCTTATACCACGGGTGATCTCGAATCTCAGGGATCGTCAGTCTTGTCCTGGGATCAGTGTCGAGTATTCTTTTGATTAAATCTCTGCATTCTGGAGATACAAAGCTTGGAATTTGATAGTTTGCACTTAATATTTTCTTATATAAACATCCTGTATTTGGATCTTCGAATGGAAGGTACCCTCAGACCATTGCGAAGAGGATCACTCCACAGCTCCAAATATCAACTGTGATGCCGTGGTATCTTTTTCCTGCGATCATCTCGGGGGCGGCATAACAAGGTGATCCGCAGGCTGTCTTCAATGTGCTTCCAGCTTTGTAAGTATTACTAAGCCCGAAGTCGACTAATTTAATGTTTTTATCCTTGTCGAGCAGCAGATTTTCAGGTTTTAAATCTCGATGAACTATCCGAAGTTTATGTATATATTCAACCCCTGAGATAATCTGCTGGAAGAACTTAGCCGCTTCCTTCTCCTTTAGTCGTTTTCTAGCAACGATAAAGTCGAACAGTTCTCCTCCTTCAGCATATTCCATAATCAAAAACAGTTGCTTAGAGGTTTCAATAATTTCATAAAGCTGGATTAAATGTGGATGTCTGATGATTTTGAGAATATGGATCTCTCTCGCGACTCTTTCAACATCAGACACATCAACGATCTTTTCCTTTTCAAGGATCTTGATGGCAACCTTTTCGCCTGTAAGAATATGCTTGCCCTCTTTGACTTTGCCGAAGGTTCCTTCCCCGATATTCTTGCCTAAAGCACGGTCAGAGGGAATTTATGAAATTTTATATTTATAAAAATTCATATAAGCCTAATGGGTCGCCTTGCGATTTAAATTATCGCTGGATTCATCGAAGTTTGAATATAATTGCCAACGAATCAATTATTCCATATTGCGAAGCTTTTTTACAAGCGATGAGGGGAAGATTTTAGCTTTAAAAGAGCCTAGCCTTCGATTTTAGCTTATTTCGCAAAGAACAGCAAAGCACTAAGACTTACCTAATATGTAATGGCCGATGTTCTTCGAGCTTAAATGATCGGTATTAGAAGACGCAGATGTGGATAGCTGAGCTTTCTTCTTAGAGTTGTTTGCGTCCCTCGCCTTCGAGTTAGCCTTGGTCTCATCATTAGAACTGGCTTTAAAATCGCCGTCGACGGAGCTCCTGGTCCTTCCATTGCGTTCCTCTTCAAATATTTGGTCGTTGAGGTGCTGATTGTTATTTGAATTGGATCTCTCGTTCTTAATATCGTTAATGGTTGCATTTTCGATCGAGTTGCCCTCCTGCTCTTCGCTGATAATATCGAAGGTTTCGTTGTTCCGTGCGATTTCACTCTTGCCGGCCCACTCGTTGATTTTGCGAGAGGCGTCGTCCTGAGACAGCTCGTCGGGAGGGGCTGCTCGGTCTGAAGACCTGTTCTGATAAGCCATTGCCTATGATTTCTGTATTTAAAAGTTCTTAATAAATATAATCAATAATATAGCCTCTATATTTGATGCAGGCGAGGTTGGTGATTTTGATTCGCTTTTTGATATTGATTTTGAAACTGTACGAGACTTGAGATTAAGTAAAAAGACGAGAAATTGATAGGATTAAAGCTGAGAAACAGGAATAGAGTATTTTTCGAAAGTAATCGTGGAAAAATTGATTTTGGAGTTGGAATTGATCGATTTTGACGCTTTTTAAGGGTTCAAAAAGCAAAAAATATTTGAGTATTATTTTGGTGTAACTGTATAAATTTATGATTTTGAATTTTAAAAATTGTGGAGTGATATAGAGTTATTTTTAATTTTGTAAAGTTGTAGTTATATATTTGTTGATGGCTAAAATTGTCATAATTGAATAATAAGGTAAAAAATAATCCTACCCTATATTAATTAAAAGAAATTTTTATTTTACATCATATAATACAATATTAAACCTTAATCTATAAAATGTCGTCCATTCGTTACTTTTTAATTTTATTTTTCATGAGATTGTTTTTAAACAATTATAACGAAGCATAAAAGATTTAATGCTTTAAAATAGATACTTTGCCGAAAAATAGTAAAAAATTATCAATTTTGATAATCAAATAAATTTTTTATTTTAATAAAACTAAAAAATACTGATTTATAATAAACTTTTATGCAAGTTTATTATAAACCCTTTTAACTTTTTTGTATATAATAAAGATTGATAGAAAATAAATTTTAATATACATTTATACGACCACGATCTCTCTATTGTATTTTTGCATAATTATTCAAAATAATGAAATATTAATTAATCAATTCCAAGAAGTAAACTTGCGTGTTTTACCAAAATTCTCGTACACTTCCAGCATCCGTAAAAATTGTAAATAAAACTTCAAAAATTCATATAAATTAAGGATAAAAATCTCCAATATGTGGTATAGAATTAACCTTGCTAAACAAATTATTATTTGACAATCATAGCTCTATTTAAATATTTTTAATTATGAATATTTTCATCGAGAAGAAGTTAAATCCAGAAAGGATTCGTCTATTTACGATTCCATTCGCAGAATTGCAATTGTTTAATTTGCATTAACATCACATCTCCTGATTACAAATTCCTCGCAAGACTCTCGATTATAATCGCAGACTTATTAAATTAGCTTTCGTTATGCAAAAAATTTAATTAAAAGGACTGATGGGTATTATAGCTGCTCAATGCCGAAGGAGAACAACTTCTGCTTTTGCTTTATTGGATTCGCCTTGCAGACCTTCCTGTTTACATGCTTGTCGTACGGGATCAGAGTCACTGGAGGCATGTGGAACGAACTAAACTTCTGTATGCTATGTGGATTATGAGTTTCAGGATTAATAATTTTGAGCGAATGCTTAAAGCAAAATGTTATCAGATTTTCATAGGGTATTAATACTCCTTGCATTGCTTATAGAAGCCCTAATTAAAAATAACCACTTTGAAGAGAGCAGCTGTCCAATAATAACCGAATTTATACATCGATAATTGTAATATTATAGCCTACCTTTCCAGCTGGCTATAAGGTCTGCCTCTCGATTTACTCTTCGATCTCATTTTCGCATCTGAAGACTGAAAGACCGAAAATTTCCTTGTTGATCCTCGAGTCGCGGAGAAAGAAGCTGATCAGAGTGCTTTTGGTAAAATCTGATTAGCAAATGAGCTCTTCGCTTTCTTTTGGTTTTTGACTCCAGCTCAGGCTTCAGCGACGACCTTTTCATGTGTAACTGCGTATGAATTAGCTCGGTCTTTCTTCAAATAATGCTTGCCGGTCTTCTTGTAGTTGAGATCGGACATAAAGCAGAGCAAATCCTGGGTCTTGATATTACCCTTGTTATGTACGAGATTGTTCTTATGGTGCAGCTGTGCAGACTTGCAAGTACTCACGAGCTGCTTGATCGTGGAGTTCTCATCAGGGACGTCGTCGAATTCGCAATTATCGTGATCTTTATACTGACAGTGCTAAATAAACCGATTATCAACTGGATTTGCAATCTAAGTGACCGATTACGAATGAATTCACGCTCACCTTTTCCATATTACAGCCTGTCTGCGGTCCTGAAATCCAGCGTACTTATTCTCTTATTTATTTCTATAATCGAGCATTGAAATTTCGGAAATGGAGCAGACTGTAGGCAAGGAAGGGAAAGAGGTTTTAGAGGGAGAGAAATGCAGGGGATTAAGAAGGAAGGAAAGGGAGAATAAGGAAAGAGGGAAAAAGGGAAAAAGGGAAAGGATAGAGAGAAGGAATGGTATTGATTTTGGATGCGAGAAAGAGAGTATGGAGATGAGAGGGAAGAAGGAGAGTAGAAGAAAAAGTAAAAGAGAGTAAAAAAGAGTATAGCGAAGAATTATTAGAGATGAGAAAGGTTAAAAGTTATGTGAGCAGAGATTTTAAGATTTTAGTATTTGAAAAAAGTGAATTAATTATCGAAAATTCTTAACAGAATTTCATATTTTTATTTTTCATCAAGATTTTATTTTAAAATATTACTCGCAATTTTTGAAAAATTTTACTGTTACATACTTTAAATATTAAGGGATTTGATTTATTGGATCTAGTTATTAAAAAAATAACTTAAAACACACACTAAAAAACTATCACAAATAAAACAGATCTATCTCCTCCTATTTCTTCAAAAAATACTAAACTTTTTCACTACAAAATAAACTTTAATCAAGCAGCCAAGAGAAATTAAAAAGAACCTGAGACTAGCAAGTCCAGTCATCAAATTCCCTCTTTTTCACCTCTCCAAATCCTCAATTACCTGTATTTTAAGCTGCCTCTCCTACAATCTCTTTTTCTTCCAGAATTTCCAATTATCCCTCCAAATTTGGGCCTCGCAGTGAAGCTAAATCGATTTTCACTGAAACTAGACGAATTCAAAACTAATATTTTTAACTTGGTGTGATATGAAATTCTGACGGAAGAGAAATAGGGATGTATGAGACTAAAGGTGACATGATGTTTCATTGGCTTAATCTAATTTTAATTTTGAAATAAGTTTCAATTGAGAACTCATATCAACTATTACTCTCAAGAATTAAAATCCACTAATTTTATATAATCAAATTTTAAATCGAAGAGATCTAAATTACAAGTAAAAAATTTATACAACTATATCAGATATACATTAAAAGCCATGTACATGATAAGAAAAATAGAGTAAAATTGGCATACATACCTCCATATAGTTTCAATTTTTTCGAAATTTACCCAAAAAATCTCAAATAAAAAACCGAATAAATATCTCTTCCGCTTATAAATTATTTCTATCTCCCATAAAAATATCAATTTTATATTTTTCATAAACTTCTAAAATACGTAAAAATATCAAACCCTAAATTTTCGAATTAAAAATACGTGAAAAGTAGGTAAAATAAGATTTAAAAGCAAGAGGATTGAAATCACCAGTCTCGTTGCTCTAAAAACTCTGATCAGTTAACTTATGGCCTGCAGAGGCTTATTTATTATCAAAAAGGAAGAGGTTAGCTAAACGTATATTATCCACACAGTCGGCTAAGCCGGTCAGTGATAAGTTTTTTATTTGCGATTTACGTGGCTAAAATATCGTTTAGAATCATATAATCGAGATTTTTAATGGAATATGGTAAAGAAGTAAGCGAGTCATTATAAACATTCAAACTAAACTCTCATATTATTCTTTCCTTTTCAAGTCTTCTATCACTCCAGATATTCAGATTTTCACTTAAAAATATTGCGTCGTTTTCACTAATTTATGAAGTCAAACGTCACTTTGAAATTTCAGAATATTCTGAAAAAATATCATTTGATAAAACTGACAATTTCAAATACTATCATTATGAAAAAATGATGAATATTTTGCATTTTATTTTTAATGTTTTGGGCTCGTTATCATAGCGTATCTATCAAGATTCGATTACAGCGAGTCCAATAGCTTGTTTACCTAGATGACTGGGATTATTTTTAATGTGTTAGCAACATTGTAAAATATGTAGCTAACCTATACACATTCGTAGTCAATAACTTGAGTAAATCAAACAAATTAAGAAACTATTTGAAATTAGTGATTTGACCAGAAATTCATTCGATTTATGTACGCAACAAAATAATACTAATGCGACGACAGGCTCAGAAGCAGATGGATGCTAAACTTCGATAGAGAATTATGGTTAATCAAATCTTATTATTACAAACAGCAATAGAAACGAGTGAACTCAATGGAGTCATAGGCTTACATATGCAATAAACCAAAAAATTAGAGTTTGTCATCAAATATCATTAATGTACCACTGACCCAAAGCCGATTGATATGAAATATATTATGACAATAATTATTAGTTATTAGATTCATTTGCAGGCATGACGTCTTTGATTGTTATTGAGGAGAATTTCCTCAAACTCACTATCTCTGCATTCTCAAACCCAGGAGTAATCATGATTTCTTTTATCGAGTCATTTTTATTCACTGCGAAATCTGCTCGATTTATTGATGTCGTACGGGTATGCGTGTTAATCACCTTCTGTGCGATGTTGCAGCGCAGAAGGAACCGAATGTCTTCTTTTAAAGAGCCAGATAGGTATCTTTCTTTGCTGACTCGAGTCATGCCTTCAGAAGCTTTCATACTTAGTTTTAAATTGTTATCGTAGTTTTCTTTCTCTCTCGATTGGCTGAGGCTATAAGAAAGTATGAGTAAGCTATTATGCAAAATTCAAGTTATTGTTATTAGTTCAAATCCAGTCTGAATTAATAACCTCACCGGTAAAATGGTGAGTTTAAATAGTTTTTCTCCACACTGAAAACTCAAAGATTCATGAAGTAAAATAAAAACTCGTTGCGGTGTGACAAACAAGTATAAATTTTGTACCTAAATTTTCCCTTTTGGTACTTTGTCCTCTTGACCACGATGCTGTAGTCGATTTCGTATCTTGCACTGATCTGGTTGCAGCTGTTACACTCAATATTCTTATCCTGGCCTCGGTTGCAGCCTAAAGTACAATGATGAATATTTCTGGTTTATGAATAAACCATAAAAATATTAAAAACTACGATAAAATAAATCAAGGTAATAAGTGGAATATGATGAGTACCTTTGCGGCTTAAGATTTCATCTGACGAATGCACTTTAATACTTTTCACATATTGCCTGCTGGCTAGTGACGGAAGACCTAATATATTATTAATTCACTGCTGAATGGTAAAAAGTCGCTATTTGAATTGCAAAAAATGCAATGAGCAGTACCTTCGTCGAGAAGATCATCTGACAGGTTGCCATCGAAGTCATCTTCGAAAGCAATGAGGTTGAAGTTGTTTGAGTCGCTCATTTTGATTAGTTTCTGAATTAATTTTATTATTTAAATTCAGAAACTAATCAAAATAAACTCCACACTACCTCAACCATCACTCAC
>JAGYYN010004615.1:0-11075 GCA_021441665.1 Euplotes cf. woodruffi 2 WChen-2021 | reverse complement strand
AATATAACCTTCCCCCTCAATTCAGGCCTGAAATCGATAAGTAATATATAAAATACAGTGAATAGACCGGTTTAGATTGGGGAAATTTGGAGATTTTAAGGGGAAATTTGCGAAGGTGGATGGTTGAGTTCAGATGATTTTGTTTGGACTAAGATTGATTATTTAGACGAGAAAAAAAGTTGTTTTAATAAATGACAATTATTAAATTTGCAATAATAAAACTTAATTTTATTTAAAATAAAGTACTTTTAAATCTCAATGTATTAGTTTAAATTTATTATTAACATTAAAAATATTTCATATTTGGATTCAATACAAAATAAGAGAAGGATAATTAATAAAAATCAGCTATTTTATGACAATTTGCAATCCAAAATTTGAAATATTAAAATAGAGTTTACTTTAATTACTGATTATCATTAGCTCTTCTCCTCTTCATCGTCGAACTTTGCAAGTCTCTTGATTCCGTCGAGAGCCTTTGCACTGCTCTCGTTGAGATTGAGAGCTTTTTTAAAGTGCTCAAAGGCTCTTTGCTTGTCGCCCATTAGCTCGAGCAAGTGGGCGATGTTGATGTGGATTTCAGGGTTCAACTGATCGTACTCCAAACTCTTGCGGAAGTGGAACAAGCTCTTTGACTGATCTCCAAGATCAAGATAGGCAGAAGCAATATTGAAATGTCACTCAGGACTGTCTGGATTCAACGCTAAGGCTTTGTTATAGTTGTCTAAAGCATGTCGGAATTCACTCATCATGAAGTACGCGTTTCCAAGGTTGTAATATGCAGGAGCATTTGTATCATCTAGTTTAATAGCTTTCTTGTAATTATGAATAGCTTTATCAAACATTTGCTTGTTACACAAAGCATTACCGAGATTATAGTAGCTTTCTGGTTTCTCTGGATTTAGCTCAATTGCTTTTTCGTAATGCTTAACTGCTCCTTCGATATTTTCAATCATATAGTAAGCATTTCCAAGGTTGTAATGCACATCAGCAACTTTATCATCGATTTCAATTGCTTTGAGGTAGTAATCAATTGCTTCGACTGGTTTCTTTAGCTCATACAGTGCATTTCCAAGTCCAATGAGAGCTTGAATATCCTCTGGATTGAGCTGAAGCGCTTTGATATGATACGTGGCTGCCTTTTCTGGATGTCCATTTTCGAATAGCAAGTTTCCGAAAGACACAATAGCCGGTACGTATTTCGGTTTTATCGTCAAGCACTCTTTTAAATACTTCACCGCTTGCTTGATGTCTCCTCCTTCACAATAAAGGATTCCTAATTGGCAAAGGGCCTTATGGTGCTTCGGATCTTTTGAGATTACGTAGTTGTAGAATTCTAATGAGTCCATTGGGTTCTCAGAACTATTTTGTAATAGCTTTCCGAGGCTAAAACGAGCATCAAGACTCTCTGGGTTTATTTTTAAAGCATGCTTGTAGTACTTCTTTGCTCTGCTCATTTCTCCTGCATTTACAAGAAGTGTAGCAAGATGCATGCATGCTATAAAAAGTGTTCGTTGTCGAGATTTAATCATGATTTGAAGTAATTAATAGCTCTTTTGTAAAATTGCATCTTCTCACTGAGGACTCCGAGGTAAAAGAAAGTATGCACATGGTTTCCATGTAACTTGAGTGCCTTTTGGTACATTTCGATAGCTTTTTCATTTAAACCTCGCTTTTCGAAAATTCTACCCATAGAGACAACAGCATCAGTTTGTTCAGGATCTAAGGCAAGTGCTTTCTTTAAGTAAGATTCAGCCTCATCAAGAGTTGAATCATTCCTTAGTAAAAGCTCTCCGATCTTAGTCAGAGCGTCGACATTTTCTTGATCGAGTTTACTCGCTTTAATAAGTGCTTCGATTCCGTTTTCGTAGTCTTTAACTCTAATGTAGGCCCAGCCAAGTCTCAGTAGTGGAAGGGCGTCTTCTCCATAATCAAGACTGCATGACTTTTTATAGCTTGAGATTGCAGAGTCAAATTCTTTATCCTTTTCATATCATTTTCCTTGCTTAAGGAAAAACATATAGTTCATAGGATCTAACTTTGCTGCTTGCTTATAGTTATTCAATGCATCAGTTATTTCCTTTCTGTTTTCTTTAAAGTAAGAGTCTCCGATCCTTTCGTAGATCTCTCCTTTTCTAAACGTGTGATCGACCTTCAGACAGAAGTCGATGAAGTGAGTTCTGGCCTTTTCAGTTTGGTCTTGTTCAAGATAGATCAATCCAAGTCTAAAATGAGCTTTGATGCTCATTTTATCTTTATTTAGTTCATTTTGGCATTCTTCCATTGTCCAGAACATGTAAGGTTCTTCTTCAGTGCCCTTCGCACGTTTTATGTCACTGATTGATTGGTCGCTGTCTTCGGGGAATTCCTTTTCGTCATCGAGTTTTTGCTGATAGCTAAACTTATCTTCATCATTGTCAACATCACCTTCTTCATTTTCTGCTTTTTCACTGATTTCGCGAATCTTTTTGATTTCTTCCTCGTCGATTTCTCTCGGAGAGTCTTCAGCTGGTTCTAGGCTTACTGGTATCTTTTCAATCGGCTCGGTTTTCTTTTTAGTTGGGCTGACCTTTACTTTTTTGCCTTCTTCATCAGACAGCACTATCGCGTCTTTTGAGCCTTTACCAGGAACGAGCTTCTTTGATGACTTCTTCTTGGCTACTTTGTCTTTATCGCTGGATCCTTCAATAATTTTGCTTTCGCTTTTATTTTTACCTTTAAGCTTTTGACTCGATTTCTTTGTCTTCGGAGGTGTTGGCTTTACCTCGAGGTCTTGCTTATCTTCAGTTGGTGCTTGAGCCTTATCTTCGGCCTTTTCATCGTCGATGTCAGGAGCGGCTGCGTAGGCGTTTTCTATTGGAACAGCTGTAACGATGTTCTTTTTGCTTTCCTTTTTATCCTTTGTATTACCTTTCTTGTCTTTTTCTTTCCTATAAATGGTTGGAGGGTATAACTTACTTGTTCTTTTCTTCTTGCGCTTTTTTGTCTTTTTCCTGCTGTGCCTTGCGCTCTTTTTCTTCTTGTGCCTTTTTGTCCTTATCAGCTTTGTCTTTGAGCTCTTTTTCTTTAAGCTCACGGTCTGCTTTCTCTTTGCGTTCTTTTTCCTCTTGTGCTTTTTGCGCTTTTTCTTTTGCCTCTTTATCTTTTTGTTCCTTCGCTGCTTTCTCTTGGTCGGCTTTGAGCTTCTCTTGATCAGCTTTAAGTTTTTCTTGCTCGATTCTGAGCTTTTCTTGCTCTTCTTTCAGCTGTTTTTGCTTAAGCTCAGTCTCGAGGCGCTGTTTTTCTTGAGCCTCAGCGAGGAGCTTTGCTGCGAGCTCAGCTTCCGCCAGCTTGGCGAGAGCTTCTTTGTCAGCAGCTTCTTTTTGGCGCTGCTCTTCAAGAGCTTTAAGCTCTTGCTGCTTTGCAACAGAATCTTGCTCAGCTTTTAGCTTTTGCTCTTCCTGAAGTTTTGCTTCTTTTTGCTGTTTTTCTAGAAGCGCATTTGCTTCGAGATCTTGATTTTGCTTTATATCTTCTTGTTTCTTTTTTGATGCAATTTCTTGTTTTTGGACAGATTCGTCTTCAAGTTTTTGCTTATTTAATTTATCTTGCTTTTGTTGTTCTTCTAGATCCGCCTTTTGCTTTGCTTCAAGCTCTAATTTTTGTTTGGCTTCGAGGTCTTGCTTTTGTTTTGCTTCAAGTTCGAGTCTTTGTTTTTCTTCGAGATCTCGCTTTTCTTTGTCTCTTTGCGCTTTAAGTTCCTGATCTTGTTTGAGCTTCAATTCCAGAGCTAAGCGTTCGTTGTCTTTAGCCTCTTGCTCTTTTTTGATGCGGTCGAGCTCGGCTTTTCTGTTTTCTTCTTCGATTCGCTTCTGTTCAGCGAGTTGTTGCAGCTCGAGCTCTTTAGCCTTGAGCTGCTCTTCTAGCTCTTTTTGCCTCTTTTCCTGCTCCTTGTGTCTTTCCTCTTGAGCCAGTCGCTCTTTATTTAGATTGATGATGCTCTCCAGGTAAGCGATTTTTTCTTTTAGGCCGTGGATTTCGGTTCCGAGCTTTAGCAGTTTCTTATATGTCTCGACTGCCTTTTCAGGCTGATCTTTCTTTTCAAAAACATCAGCAAGTGCAAGGTATGTATAAGGATTCTTTTCGTTATATTGGATCGATTTTTCTAAGCATTTCTCTGCATCATCGAACTCGCTTCTTTTTGTGTAAAGCAATCCACAGTTATACAAAAAGTTTGAGTTCTCCGGATCAAGTTCTAATGCTTTTAAGTATCAGTCAAGCGACTCGTTTAGCTTTCCTTGCTTCTTTAAGTTTATAGCTAAGTTGTTGTAAGTCTTTGGGTCTCAGTTGTTCGTCTTTAACGCTTCGTTGTACATATTCTGAGCCTCTTGCAGTTTATTTAAACGGTCTAAGCAAACACCTAGGTTTACGAGGACTCTGTTGTTCTTGCTGTCCATCTTCAACAACTTTTTGTAGAACTCTTCAGCCTGAGGGTACTCTTCTTTTTCTTCGTAGATCACTGCAATGTTGTACAAGACGATTTTATTCGTCGATTCGATTTCGTGCGCTTTTAGTAAATAGCTTAAAGCCTTGTCCAGATCGCCTTTTTCCTTTCTCTGGTAGTACAGGATACCGATGTTGAAGTTAGTCTCGAAATCTTTGTCTTCGATCTCCAGCGCTTTTTTGTATAGCGCGTGAGCTTTAGTAAACGACTTCGAATCGGTCTTCTGCAGTCATTGGGCTTTACTGTTTAAACCATCGATGTTATCTGGATCTTTTTGCAAAATTTTATCATAAATCTTGACTGCTTCAGCGTAGTTCTTTTTTACAAGCATTAGTTCGTCGGCTTTTTCGAAAAGGCTCTCGATCTCGATTTCCTCTGCGGTCGGCTCGTATGCATCGTCTTCGTTGTCCTGCGGAATTCCTGACATTATATTTTCTTATAAAACTTTCAAAATAAATTAACTAAAAATTTTGAAATTTTTATTGAAGTAAGTATAAAGTCAATTATTTCATTATTGTGGTTGTGGTGATGGCTGTTGCTCTTCTTGAGCTCCAGGAGCGTTATTTTGGAACTCAAATACTGGAACCGGCTTTGTCTTATCATACTGCAAGTTCTTCTTCACATGCTCGATGAACTTTTCTTCTAACAGCTCTGATTTATTTTTTGGATGCGAAAATATCGAATTCAAATCAAGTTTATTGTCCAGCTCTTTGAAATGCTTTTTAGCGGTTTCAATGTGGAGTTTTCTTAAACCGATCTGGGCTTCGCTGTGTACGACTATCACTCTGTTTCCATCAGCAAAGTATGGATGACAGAGAATGATTTTTGGTGGGACATCTTCAAATGTGCCCTCTTCTCTTTCGCCTGACCTTATACTTTCCCTCCTACTGTCGTCGAGGTCGATTTCTTCTTTGCTGACTTCAAGTGATTTATCCGTCACCTTTTTGTTTGATTCGTTTCCTACGACAGGCGGTAGAGCTGCTTTTGGCGGCTCTCTGTAGTTTAGCAACTTAATGAGTGCGCATTCATTATTATCAGTAAAGTTGTAATTTCTGTATTCGACTCGGATCTTTGCTTTGAAACGGTTTAACTCTTCGTTTTTCTTCTGGATAGCTTCGTTTTGGTGCTTTACATCTTCAATTTGCTTTTGCATATTTTGTTTCTCTTCCTCGGGTATAGGTGTACCGTCTTCATTGGCTTCTTGCAGTACTGGGACCTCGAGAAGTTCGTCTGGCTTTGTTCTGATAATTTTGACGATTGCACGGTACAGTCACTCGATGAATTCTTTTGAAATAACCATGTCTTTACAGACCTCAAAGAAGAAGCTCAGTCCATAGTCGTTAATGCATGGTTTAGTCAAACAGTGTCTTAAAAATCTTTCGTCATCCATGTCTTCAGCGTACATACCCTCCTCGCCCTCTTCTTTTTCGTGGACGTGCAGTGTGATCGCCCCATCTGGGAAATTATTGCCAATCAGCAGGTTCTTTAAGTATTCTGAGATTGCATCATATGAAAAGTGGAAGTTTTGGTTCTGCGGATTAGCGAGGATGTAGTCATAAAGACATGTAAAAGTGATCATTATTTCACCCATAAATCCACCAATCAGGTAGACTCCGTCTTCAGCACCTTCTGGGTCTCTGACATCGTAGATTCTGATCTTTTCAGGGTCAAATCTTTCATCAATTTTAGCTGGTTCGATCAAAGTGGTGATGACCTTCTTTTTGAGTTCCTGGACTCTTGCTCTTTCTCTTGCAGCAGCTCGTTCTTCTCTCCTTTTGCGTCTTTGCTCCTCTTTTTCCTTTTGGATTTTGAATTCTTTACGTTTCTTGTCCTCACGTCTTTTGAACTCTTTTTGGATGCTTTGCTTGTGCTCTCTTGCGTTGGCTCTGAGAGTCATCATGATGTAGCTATCGACACCTTCAGTGAACTCATTGTCTCTGAGTAGCTCAGCTCTGGCCTGTCCGTACATCGACGGCAAGAACCTGCTGCACATTGCATATTGAGTTGGGTCTCTCAAGATCCCTTGGTCTTTGAGTTCCTGATAAGTGTCTCTTTTGAATAGATTTAGCAGTTTCTTCGACATTTGTCTCGCGCAGAGCTTTGAATTGGCCCATCCAAGCTGTCCTTTGGCTGTCCTGAAGTTGGCATACCTTCTTTCAGCCTCTCTTCTGCGTCTGTTCCTTGCTGCTTCCATCCTTTGGGTCTCCATGAGCTCGGCTTCTTTGATAATGAGGAACTTCTTCTTGTGTTCTGAGTAAGTGTCTCTTTCCCATTCTTCGATGACTTCAGCCATGGCGTTTTCACAGGCCTTTCCAACGAGGACTTGAAGAATCGGTTCAACTTCTAATTCAAAGTCAAACAGTTCTTCATCTATGACTTGCACAGACCTGTCTGTGCCCTTTGGATTCTCAATGAAGACTGGGGTCGGTGGTTTGTCGATGTAGTAGTCAGGCTCGATGTCTTGTTCATCGATCATGTTGTCGTAGTCTTCGAGCTCTTTCCAGTTGTTTTGGTGCTCAAGCTCCTTCATTCGTTGCTTTTCTTCTTCGTCTTCGACAAGCTTTCTTTTGATGTCTTCTTCCTGTCGCTTCTTGCGAAGTCTTTCCATTCTATAGCGTCTTTCGATTTCTTGTTCTTTTTGCTTTTCAGCTAATACGGGGTCTGGCTGCATCGAGGTGGGAATGACAAGCGCTGCGAATGTGTTACCCCTCACGACTCTTCTATCGTGCATTATGTTTTGAGGAGCTATCTTGATGAAGTCTTTGTACGGGTCACGGTACATTTGCTGTCCAGTTCTGATCACTTGAGGTTGGGCTGAAAACTGGAACGACGAACCCATCTTGTTTGTCGGCACCTGCTGCATATTTAAACTTTTGAATATATTTATAACAATTTTATCAATAAAATAAAATTTAAAGATCATATTGAACTCTTTTATGCGAGGTTGTCACTATTAGTCGGGAAGTCGATACCATTGCAAGCTCTGTGTATATTTTTAGTTGGGAACCACCAAGTCCACTTGTTATCACCCATCACCATTTTTACATTGTTAACATATCCGACATTATAGATACTATCATCGTCAAAGATACGATCGATGCTTTTGCTTTCGCTGACACTCGTATTTTTGACGACCATAATCGCGGCCATCAAAAACATCATTGTGACAGAGACAGTCGTCATAATAACCATGATATTCTCGACATGAATGACAATCGAGTAAATACTGGTCCTAAAGCCACCAAAGAACTTTTGGCTCCAGCCGAAAACAAAGCACAGCGACTCAAAAATACACCCAATCGAGATGTAAAACAGCATAAGTATAAAGTACTTGTGATTGTTGAATCCGATTCAGTTGGCGACGAAGGCTCAGTGGTGGTCGTATTTTAATGCACATTTCATTCACAAATCACAGTGCTTTGTACGCGGAGGCCTGACGTTGTCGCACTTCTCTCAGTATTTGAATTTAATTTGGCTGCTTGTGAACTCATTCGAACTTGGTCTCAGAATTTGGTCTGGATTTGTATCGACAACTGGCTTTTTGGCGCTTAAAACATCTTGCTTTCGGCTTGAATCTTTACCATCAGCGTGGAAATCTGCTGTATCTTGAGAGACTTCAATTTCTTCGTCGCTATCAGATGAGATATTTATGGCCTTTGGGTCGACTCCGGCTTTGTATTGGTCTTCGATGTTTTTCATCCTTTTGATGTACTTTCTAGCAACTTTTGGTTGTTGTGATTTCTATATTTGAGACGCAGAGGCTTACTAGCTCAGGTGGGACGCTTCCAGCATCTGTGGTTCATACTCTAGTTAATTGAGGATCAGAGGTAATTTGGATTGTAAAGAGGAGTTTAAATGAAAACAAAAACTTTTTTGATAAAAATTATTTTTTATATAGATATTATGTGAAATTATTAGGATATAAAAATAGATGAAGCTTTGGATTATTTGAATTTTTTATTCATTCAAAATATATCAACTCGATTAATTTTAAGAATAAGTTAAAGTTTGTAATAAATCTTTAATTTACAATTTTTTGAATACGATAAACATCTGACATTTATATTATTAAAAATTGATAATTATTTCGATATAAAAACAAAAATCTCATCAAAAACGCCTCTAAAAATCACATATAACTTTTTTGACACCATTTATAACATTTGATCAATTAAAACTCAAATTTTTCCTCAAAACAACACAAATCCATCTCTAAAATCTACTTTACCCCCATTAAACCTTCAATCTTACCTGTACATCGACAAAAGTATCATAAAGACAATAAAATTATTAACCACCGCAAGCACAGCCGCTCCAGCATGTGATATCTACATAATATTATCATTAAAATACCTTATTTGCGAACTCATCGAGGTATCAAAATCAAAATACGACATCAGAGGCGATCAAGAAAGTGCAGTTGATAATAATCGGCGTGTATTTGACTTTGACCATGCAAATCTCACGATTGAGGTCTTCTGCGCTACTCGCTGACATCTTTCCACTTATTTATTATTCACTGCAATTTTTTTAAATATTAAAAATCACATTATTTTTAATAAAACTGAGTGATTTATTTTGAACCCAGAATGATGACCACAACTGATTTTAAATTTAGATTGCTGCTGATCGGATATTCGACATAAAAATATATTTGGGTATGAAAAGATCACGAGGATAGATGTTGTGATTTAATCGCCAAATTTAATAAATTTGAAGCTTAATAAAAACTCGCTTAATTTACATAGCTAAAAAACTGCTTTTTTAGTCTTATATATGATGAACTAGAAACTCACAATTCGAAAATAGATTGAATCGACGACTTCTGATTCTCAAAATATATTATTTTAAATTTGAAATCAATATGTTTAGGCCTGGCTCCGCAGTCAAAAGAAAGCAGCAACAAGCAAAAGTTGCTGCACCCGCTGCAAAGCAAAAAGAAGAGAAGATTCCAGAGGCAAAGGAATTTTTGAAAGACCGAGACTACACAGGTGCGATCACCTTGCTCGAGTGCGAGAGAAAGTACGCTAACAAGCATGATATTAAAACACTGATGACTTTGGCCTATGCAAGCTTCCACAACGGAGACTACAAAAAGGCTCTTGATACTTATGACGAGCTCATGAGGAACCAAGACTACGACCGAAACCTACATCTTTTCAAAGCTTGCTGCCTGTACGCAGAATGACGATATAAAGAAGCTAAGAAAGAATGAGAAAGAGCTGGAGACAACTGCGATGGATCTTTATACATCAGACTTATGTTCCACCTGTCTCACAAGCTCGGAGAAGAAACCGCGATCATGAATTACCACCAACAGCTCACAAATACCGTTGAGGACGAGCTGTGTATTGCTGCGTTACACTACTTAAGAAATCACTATGAAGAAGCCACAGAAATATATAAAAAGTTATTGCTTGAAAATCGAGATTTCCACGCGTTGAACGTCTACGTCGCTCTTTGCTACTATAAGCTCGATTATTACGATGTCTCGCTTGAAATTTTGGCAGTCTATCTAGGCATCAACCCAAGCTCAGTTGTTGGAGTCAATCTTAAAGCATGTAATCATTACCAACTTTACAACGGAAAAGCAGCAGAGGCGGAATTAAAAGTGTTGCAAAATAGCTCGACAAGTGGAAATATATTCCAAGACAGCGACTTGCTCAGACACAATCTTGTGGTATTTCGAGGAGGAGAAAACGCATTGCAAGTTTTACCACCGCTAATCGATATTGTTCCTGAAGCAAGACTCAATCTTGTTATTTATAATCTCAAGAACGACGAGGTCATGGAAGCATACAAACTTGTCAAGGATATGGAACCTGTAGTCCCCAAGGAGTATATCATCAAAGCCGTTGTACACGCAGTGATTGGTCAAAGTGACAGTAGTAAAGAGCATCTTGGGATCGCTCAGAAACTCTTCCAATTAGTAGGTGGATCAGCAACAGAATGCGACACGATTCCTGGAAGGCAGTGAATGGCGTCGTGATTTTTCCTGCTAAAACAATTTGACGATGTCCTTGTGTACTTAAAATCCATTAAATCATACTTCCTTAATGACGACGACTTCAACTGGAACTTCGGCATCGCTTCAGCTTCTGCAGGAGAATATAAAGCAGCAGAAGAGGCTCTTCTGCAAATTCAGAAGGAAAAGTACAGAAATGATTATACATATCTTTCGTGGCTCAGCAGATGCTACATCATGAACGGCAAGGCACACCTTGCTTGGGAGATTTACATCAACATGGAGACTTCAAACGAAAGCCTCGCTCTTCTAAATTTGATCGCGAACGACTGCTACAAAATGGGCCAGTTTTACTATTCAGTCAAAGCATTCGATGTCTTAGAAAGACTCGATCCTGATCCAGAGTTCTGGGATGGCAAAAGAGGAGCTGCAATCGGGTTGTTCCAACTTGTAGTTGCTGGACAAGAAACCAGAGAGAAGCTGATTGAAGTAATCAGTATGCTCAGAAACACCAGCAACCCTCAAGTCGAGTTCTTCATTAACGTGATGAAAAAGTGGGGTGAAGAAAATGGATACAATTTCTAATTCATTCAAATTTGCCTCCACACTACCTCAACCATCACTCAC